>LGAG01000302.1:79706-111898 GCA_001278395.1 Lerema accius | reverse complement strand
TATACACAATACGGGACTTGGTTCGAATCAGAATTAACTCGGCTGGTTTTTTTACCAACAATACAAGTTTTTAGATTATGTAAAATATATCCTTAAAATAGTTCTCTGTGTTATACTACGAGATAAATTAGTTTCTCCTACTTGTAAACCTATGTGTAACGGATTATAAATAAGTGTTCATCAACTAAATATGGTGATAGTATTTTATACTTCAACGATAATATCAAGATCAAAGAAAGATTAATTATGACGAAAGCCGATAATTCAAAGGCAGTAATTCAAAAACAAATCACAGTCGTCGACACCATAAAGAGAAGACACCGGATTCAATTTGAATCGGACCCTTATAACGGACCTTTTTTACCGTCGAGATAAATTGAACTAGGTTTACGTAAAAAAGTATCTGGGTCAGCTATGATAGCCGATAAAGATTATCGTCAAAACCATCCAGTAAACATTTAAACAGCAAATATTTAATTAAGTTTACTTTGTAACATAAAATATTCGTAGCCATTTGTAACTTGCCGTAGCTATGCATAGCAAATCGTATCTACCTATTCGGATTTGAATTTTGAACAGTAAACTTGATGTTAAAATGGGTTTGATTTTATAATCGGCTTATAAAACGTGACAACCAACCATTATGATTTTGGCTTTAAGTAGCTCACAAGAGAATTTGACATTGGTACACATGCCAAATATTATTTTAATAATTATCAAACATGCCCTTATTTTATTTATTTTGTAAATAAAATGTATAGGCATTAATTCCAGATTTGTAAGATAAAATCGATATAAGTATATTTTAATATCAATCCACCTTCACAGATCCTAACGCACTATACATTTAAATGCCATCGGCTGGAAATAAGTCCGAGGCCACTAAGTTAGCCCCGGCTAATAAGGTCATTACCACCTTAATTCCGGCGATCAACCTTTATTATAAACAGACACCTGGAGTAAGTACCTATTTATCTAAAATATGAAAGTTCAAACTCGTGATTTATTTTATAGCTTCAAAACATTTTGTCTGCCCGAATACTCGTTGAGAGACGACGGGCGCCCTAATGAAATACATTGAAGTTTATTTATTACACTCGAGATGATTCATATCAAAATTTTCCTCTCAAAATTAAATAGAGGCGAAAAAACTTAAAATTCAAATACTTTTTCTTTAACTAAGTGAACGCAAAATGGTTTTTGAAGCCCTTTAAGAAAACTATTTCAGTGTTCGAGCCGTAACTTTCGAAGGTGATTTATTTCGAGCGCACAAAAATATCGCGTTCGCGTAAAGTATTATTACAGCTATTTCAGTGAATTTATTTTTCACGAACTGATTTACAATCTGGAGGAGTCAGGTTCACTCGAGTCTCGAAGGTACGATTTCTTTCGGAGGATCGTATATTTCGTAATTTACATTTTCATTTATTTTTTAGTAACAGAAGAGAAGAAAAACGAGAAAGAAGAGAGTTTTAATAAAAGATTCGAAATTTAAACAAGTGCCATGTTTTCTCGAAGTTTTCTTAATCGGGGCTGCGGACAAAAACAAATTAAGATTTTATTGAAAAAACGTAAAAGTTTGCTAGGAAAAGCGGAAGCTACTTTGATGTTCAATTCTTGTTAAGGAATATCTGTTGGGCGCATCTCGAAGTTTCCTGTAATTATGAATGATTAAACAAATCAACCCTCGAAGAAGTTGATACAAGAATAATGTGTAAACTTTCATTAAAACAATCAGCACTTGGATACTCAATGACACAGTCAATTTTTATTGTAAAAAGGGGCATTTATTTGTTGAATTAAATAGTACGTCTCCGAAATGTGACCAATTTTCATGTTGACGACGGTCGAGAGGCGGTCCGGCGTCGTGAGTACAATTCTCGTGATGACGTGGGTTCCGAATTACTATACAAAAATGTTTTCGGATATGCGTAGGAACTATTCATCTAGTACTTAAAACCCTTTTATGCGTTTATGTTTTAGAGAGCGTTTCCAGACTAACTTCGTTTATTTCTCTTACCAACTTTACAATTTGATCAGTAAAAGTTTGCAACTATTCACAGAGTATCCTCTGATAGTAACCGTCAGAGTTGAATGATTGTTTACAAGTTCTCCAACAAAAGACAACATAAAACACTTTGTCATTAGAGACGACCCGCATTTTCCAACGACATCAAGATCCAATTTAGTTGTGTTAGAACTGAAAAGATAAATGACGTTCGAGCTTAATGGAGTACGCTGTCATGTTCCACGTTTCATGCCGGAGAGGACACAACGAGACATCTTATATCGTACATCTCCTGCTGCAGTTCAACTATATCATAACGAAATGTATCACTTAAAATAGATCACTGTTTTAGCTTTTTATTATTGACAACATTTAAACTTTGAAATATTTTGCAAATAGGTATTGTCAACTGATATTGAAAAAACTAAAAAGTAGTTAAGCTTACTTACTTCATGTTACATTCATAAAAGATGAGTGAAGATAATAATACTAAAATTTGCCAAAAGTATATTTATATTAAAGCCGAGAGACCCAAATTGTTTAAATTCAGTATTTCATCACACCAAATAAACCAATTATCTCGTTTACCTACACTTAACAGGCTTATTATTGTACAATAGATTTCACAATACTCACACGAACACCTTACTTGTTATTGGAGATTTCTGCTTCATTGTTATCGTTGAGTTAACTCACACCGCTCGGCTTGTAACACGACGAGCTTGAAATTAATTACACTGCAGGCTTCTGGAGCTCTGACACCTGTTCCAAGGCTTTGTTTGTGCCGCGATTTGAACAACAACGGAGCAGCACTCAGATTACAACACACGGGGATTGCGAGTTCCGTGACACCGGGTAGTCGGGTACGAAGCGCGTGTTACTGAGAATGTTTCGGAAACCACTTTACTGGAAATGTCGGCAGCGTACGTCATAAACACTTCGGTTGAGACATCTTCGAACACAAGTTTGAACTTAATAACGTGCGGATAAAATGTAGCTGAAATTTCAATTGTAATACTCAGAAAACAGTAAAACTTTTCACCATATCTTTTAAGTTAAGTTCTTCTTACAAGCCTCGTAAGTAGCCATGGGCAACGGTGACCATATCATCAGGGTGCTCGTTTATTCATTGTTTCTAGAAAATAGTAGTCTATTAGTATACCTACCACAATGTTATGTTATGATATCTTAACTTACAAGACAATTAAAGTTTGTATGTCGATGACAGATTTTATAAATCTTTTTCGAGTAAAACAATTGTCATTTTCAGAACGAACAGAGAGAGAGTAATAGCAGCGTTATCTGTATTTAAAGAAATAATTGCACAACAACGAACCACTCAATTCCGCAGAATAATAAAAATGTTATTGCAGGCTCGCTGCGTGATGCCGTCGACGTTAGTTGAGCGAGCGACTTATAGCTGTTAACCCAGTTCTTGAGCTAGATTGTGTCGACATTTTCTTTTATTACCTCGTCCTGTTTGGCTCGCAGGCTCGCAGCCATCGAGAACATATTGCGGTAAACACACAATAATTCTCAAACGCTAACATGAGGTAGCTAGATAAATATGGAATATCCGTCCGAATGTATTATCCTTTATCGTTTCGATGGAACGAAAATATTGCTTCCGCTCCATCGTAAAACTTGTAAAGGAAACCGCTTCATCCATTCACATCGTATACATTGGTTATACCGCTATTATGTTTAGTTATTAAGTTATCCTCGTAACTCGGCCCTTTCTATCGACACGTTTAAATAGTGTTTTCATACTTTTTTAATTATATTATTTTATATCAAAGTTTTTAAATCACTGTTAGAAATGAGAGTCACATCTAAAACTTCTACCTTATTATCATTTGATTTATTGCAACATACGGTTCTATAAATAACATTATTTTGCCGCTACATAAAATGTGACTCATCGATATTTGCAAACTAGCTGAGATAGAAATTCAACAATCCTCGGGTGTATTGAAAAATTTCTATTAACAGGGAAACGTCTCGGAGCCACACAATGAGTCGAGATCTGCTCCGAATGGGTTCGGAGTGTATTGAATCGAGGTCGGGATCCGCCGCAGGTACCGTCGACCAGCCGCTGAGCCGCTGTCGTTACACTACAGCCCTTAGTTTACGATACCGAGGGCCTCCTAATCTACATACAGAGAGATCGCCATCCCGACACCCGGAATGAGCTCCCGGAATACATTTATCGGCTTATCAAACAAAGAAATCCCATCTCGAATTTAAATTATCATATAAAAATGCTTGTTTAGAAAATTTATTTATTATTCATGGGTTTAATCAAAGATCAAAGATTTTCATTGTAGGATTTTAATGTGCTAATATTTAACTAATAAGTCGGTCTTTATTTCTATTTGGCCCGACTCATTAAGATCAACTGACAGTATCTCTAGAAGACTAGTTTTCTAGTGAATGAAATTTTGGTCCTAATCTTCCCTTCTGTGTAACTCCTTTAAGACTTTTCTATACATGCGTAAAAGTACAGGATACAAAGACGATCTACACTTTCCATTGGTTTTTTGCTGAATGAATGGTAAAAATAAGACTCTTAATTCATTACCGAGAACCTCTCACATTTCTAAGAGTTCTTTATGAGGGTCGAGTGTCTCTCGAGCATTGTTTTTTCTAGAGTATTAATTTAATTTAATCTCATTATGCCGGCCTTTCGGGAATATTTTTGGCGAGCAAGGAAGTCCGATGATGTTATTATTGCTCGAGGTTTGTGATACTTTATGATGTTATAAATATTATAAGGTGCTCATAAACTTTGTGAGCAAATACACAAAACAAAAAAAATGCTGTGCAAAATTTATCGTTTTAATGTCATGTCGAAAACGACGAACCATATTCTGTAATAGGGAGTATATTTTGATTTTGTAAAAATCATTAATAGGAATCAAAAATCTGACTGCTAAAAATTGGGAACTATAATAAAAAAATCACTTCACTTCTACCATCGAGACAAATCCAATGACACTTCATTCGTTAAAATCCCTCAAGCCGTTGGAGCTGTCGAACGTGTCTAATTATACTCCTTCTGACGTAGTTGGATAAAAGGAATCTAATACTTTTGGTAGTAGCTCACTAGACAAGTATCACTTTATAAGTAGGTATGTATAAACATCGTGTTTCGGAGCAATGATCCAAGTAGTTTTATCTTTTCTCGTGTATAAAAACAGTGAGTTTGTCTCCGGCTATTTCACTCCACATGAGAGTAGTTGCTAGAGGCTATCTTTATTATTCAGTAAGTGTACACTTAGTTGACGGGAGGCTCCATGCGTGCGGTTTTAACGAACCTTCCGCTGTAAAGCTGTAAATGAGGACGCACCGTCGACGAACACGGAGCTTCCGTTTATCTGTTTAATTCGGATCTCAGTTAATGTTAAAAGACGCTATGAGTTTCTCTTAGATACATTTGATTTCCTTTTTTCATTCTCTTTGTCTTATTCAACTGCTTCCGTTATATCGGTCTACTGTGGTCTGTCGCCTTATATTGACAGTGACAGCTAAAAAATTAAGCTTTTACACTGTTGGTTGTATAATGAACGCTGAGTTAATTGACCTTGATTACACATTCGGCGAGCAGAGTATCGCGTGATCTCACCACGCCCTCCAAGCCATACAGTTAATTAATATTTGAATAATTAACTTTCTACTGGCGCCTGCTTACAGATGAACGGTAATTGGTTCGTTAAAAGCTAAATAGTGTTAATGCTTCCGATGTCACACAGTTTGAGAAATTAAAGAATAATTAAGTTTTTAGGCCGTAAGACTTCAATTCCTCCTACAAATACAATCCAATCTCTAATGATCTCGGCTGGTCAGATTTATCTCATATCTAAGTGTGACTTTAAGCAAATTGTACTTAATCACATCGCTTTCCTTTTAGTGGTTAACTAGTCGGTTGTGAGCCACAGTATCAAAGATATCGTTGGGACTGACTAATATCACGATTATCATCTTCATTTATTCTATCATCATCTAAACTTTTAACGTTTATTTCAAAAAAAATATACACACTTAAAAATGATAGATACTATTACTTTGCCCCAAAACACAAATTAAACAGAAAATCGATTATAGATAATCCTTTTTTCAAACACTTTCCAAGTGAAATTTTATTATTCATGGCAAAGAGTAACCTCGTACTAAGCTGTTCGAACCAGTCTAAAGTTCCAAGTTGCCGGCTGTCATACTTTGATAAAGATTTCTGAGCTGCCATTTTGAGACAGCCCCTAGAGATTTTACAAAAAGTAAAATGGAACAGAAATGTGTGTTTTAAAATCTGCGCTTCTTTAATTACATAATGAATTAGTCATAAAAAAACCGTAACTGATTATGATAAAATTATGATGATAATATAATAATAATTTGCAATGTTATAAAAACTTAAATAACACTTAGAAATAGAATAAACGTTTTGATGGTGAAGAGAATATCACACGAAATAATAATAACAGATTTAAGATGGAGAGTTTGAGTGGTATTTATGATGAATAAAAAATAAGATGGAATGAAGAATGAGCGCCAAGTTCGAGCAAATGCCATGTGTGGACACTGGAAAATTGTTAACTGATACAAAATTTCTCTCAAGTAGGAAGATGAAACTAAATTTAAAATGTCTGTGAAAGCATTTCAGAATACGAAGTCTTTGACGTATACAATTGGCTCAGAATTCTTTGCAATTTTCACTCAACCTGACCTCAAAACGTCTAAACCGCGTCTGGTTTTGCCACTTTGCGTAGAGCTCGGGGAGACCCGAATTCGCTTTGGAGTCTCCTTTGATACATGTCAAACGGCCGGAGATTACACGAAACAAAGCTGAAATAGAGACGAATTTCAGCAATATCGTGGCACCCTTTGACAAATCGATTCAATGATACGAGTATGTTCTTTAGGAATTGAAATATTACACAATTGAGATGTTAAAATAATTTCACGGCTTCGTCAATTTGAAATCATGTTGAGAATTTGAATTGAGCTACAATTTGTCGTAATGAGTAAAATAATAAAACTTTATAAAATAAGTAATTCGTAAGATTAAGAATAAATACCGCCACCCCTGTATTCTGGATGCCATGGGGAACACATACAGACAAGAACATACATATCAAATCAGACGATGGAAATAAAACTTCTGCTTCTTTGGGAATCAGAACCAGAACTTTGACCGGCGTCATATAGATATGGCAATAATTGTGTTTAATAATTTGATTATTATTCGGGGACCGGATATCGCACAAATCGCAATCATTATTAACAGGACACCAAAACATTACCGTTGTTCTGTTCAAGGTATTATTATTAACGGTAGACTCGGTACTTGTGTAGAACTTATCACATAGTTACTTCTTTTCTTGCAGCATTCTGACCATTACTGATATTTTGTTATAACATATTAAAAAAATCTGTTTTGAATTCGAGAGTATAAAGAAATATCGAGCATTAACTTTCCCTTAGGACTCGCAGGTTATATAATCCTTTATGCTGCTCAGGTGAGTGACGAGGGTTGCAAGCAGAGGTAATTGTCAGAAGATTTAAGTTACCCGGAGGCTCCCGACCCTCCTATTCCTGCAGATATTAATTTATATCCGGAGGGAATCAAATACTTTCCGACATAAGTATTAATTTCTGAGGTATTCTGACCCCAAAAACTAAAACTAAATTGAAACAAGTGATTAATGATTTACACCAGGATATTAAAATTTATTGTAAGTTAAACTTCTCATCCATATTTTTTGGCTCGTAAGTCTCAATATTTTAAACGAATGATTATTTATTATCAGCAATCGCATAATTTTGAGAAAACTATTACATACTCTCAGGATTCAGTGCAATATTTGCTTCTATCAAAACAAATACTTAGTACGTAAATAATTTTGATAACTAAGAAATGGAAGATCGTAATCGAAACCTGAACACGAGAGACTGATAGTCAAGTTGCTATATTAAACTGGTACAGAACCATTAAGGGTACATCTTATTACACTTAAGATTATCGAATATAATTATAATTTCATGTCATAAGACGGCTCCAATAAAATACGGACAAACGGAGCAATATTTTTATGTAAGTTCTTTCAACAATTAGGTACTTAGGAGATGAAACATGATCTTCAGATTATTTATTAATTATTTACAACATTATTTGTCTATTTGCTGAGAGATCCTTTTTAGTTATTTTCCGACAGCTTCGTCTGAAATAGTTTCAATTACACGTCCATTGTCTCTGAATGCTTTTCCTTTTCATTTAATTCTTTTTGTTCTTTCTCTTTTGTTTTAAGTTAGCGAAATTCCCGCGCTCCATGCTTAAAGTGCTAAGTTTTGATCAGTTTGGTTTATTCAGATTTCGATAGGCGATTGCGTAACGTCATCTCTATGTTCATCAAGCTTATTGCAATAAAAAGCACAGCGACAATAAGAAGTTAGTACAAAACTTGGTCCAAGTCATATTTTCCGCTTCGACGCACGTCAGCGTCAGCTGATCGCAACTTTCCACATATTGCACGGATCATTGCCGAGCAATTTTGGAAACTCGTCAGGAAAAGTTTGGGATAGAGATGGGTTCTTGTCACGCGTGAATACATTTTAGGAGCATCAGTGTTATGCAACTGTGAAGTTTATTTGTCAGACGCTAGCTGGTATTTTGCAAGTTCACCACGTAGTACTACAAGGTTACATTACACCAGTAATATTATTTTGTCCTAGTCTTCTTTTTTATTTCATTAATTTGTTAAAGCGTAATCAAAGGTTTCATTGAAAAGCAATATTTTGTAAACTCTTCGATTACTGAATAAAATACGGATGAGGCATATTTTACGTATCACTTGCAAAGAAACCTTATTTCCGCAAGGGGAAGTCAAATGCGGGTTATGTGGAATGTGGTGTTCGTAATAATATATCATTCCGCAAATGTGGGTAGACGAGTAATAAATAACGTTACCACAGAGCACGAAAACTTCGAGGGCGTCGACATTTCAGATTATGTTCGATTTTATATCGATTTTGTTACGTAATAGTGAGTTTCTGCATGTAGAGGCAGTGCTAGGAATAAGATGGATAACTATCCAAGTAGGTAATTAGGAAATCGAATTATTTAAGCGTGAATATCAATAAACCAATTTGACATACGTTGCTATTTAAGCTGACGTGTTTACTTCGATGTAGTCGTCTGTCTATCTAGTCTATTAGGCTTTCAAGGCTATATTTAAAAATCACAGGTACAAGAAAACAGAATAGATACAGCGATCGCATACAATTGCAATTAAATAAGTGACGCACAAAAATCTGTCACCCGCTCGCCGTATCCTACTGAGCGGTGGGCTTCGGATGGTCGAGCTGCTACATAGGTACTACTGCTACGTTCGTCACTTTTCGGCTGGATGGCTCCATCTATTCCTTTTTATGGGTCTGTGTCTAAAATATCGATTGAAAAGCTATCCTCATTTAGTGCTCTGTGGTTTCCGTATTGTACCATTTACTGTGAATTCAGGAAGAATTTTCGGAGATGGATAGGCCACGCTACATAGCTGTATAACTCATCGGCCAACCAACGGAGGGTGACAAATTAAACGCTTAGAACAAACGCTTCATCTCCTTAGTTTCTACTCTATATACAAAATCTAAGCGTACGTGAGTTTGTTACTGTACTCATTTTAGACGCGTGGAAAGATTTAATAGACCATTCTATAATGCATGGAAGCGGGAGCGAGAGATGTTTGAGACCACAATTCAGACCGACTAGGTCAAGCTGTTATCGAGATAATATCAGAAGACTAGCCAAACTATAAGAATAACTGAAACACAGTTATATTAATGACATTCTTTATCTTTTTGAGTTACTTTCAAATACATGGAGTTAGAAGCAACATAATTAAAATATAATAATCTTTTGAGTCTATCATACAAACGAGCCCTCCTCGGCTGTATAGACAGCTTTTCATCCAATATTGATGAAGAGCCATCCTTTCTAAAATTGAAATTGGATCAATTTAGTAGGCAGCGTGGAGTTCACACTCTTTGTGCCGATTCCCGCCCATTAATTGAAAACGCGCCCGAGGCCCCTGTCTTGTTAATTGCTACACGGAGACTTGGCACAATTGGGTGAAGCCCGTCTCCACTTGCCGATGGCTTTGTCAGTAATTTGCTAAGGAAGCTTCCAACTAAATACCAGTTAATTGTTGTTTCCAATTATTATTTACATAACGATCGTATTAAATAAATAACTCAGTGCATTACAAACATGGGAGACAAGTCTGCCATTAATACTAATTTTATGAAAAATTATTTATAAATATTTTTTATGAACACACATATTTTTTACAGAGATTTCAATTATAAAGTTTATTTCATGACACGTTGAACCATAAAAATGAACTTCAAATTTAAGCGGTGCCATCATAGTGACTTCCGAAAGTTTGTTTAGTCAACAAGTGGGACAATTAAGCCAGCAGTATTTTAGTTATTTATCGAACCTTCAGGGTGTACCGAAGTCGGTTATGAAGTTTGTTTCTAAAGCAATTTTCATCGCGAGTTGGCGAGCTCGAGTTTGGCATTAGTATGTAAATATACGAGCCCGAGTTGGGATGATGGAGTAATATCATACATAAGGGTAAGTTTAAATCTTGGCATTATGCAGGTAAACGACCCTTAGATCTCCGCGTTACGGCTCGCTAAATGAAAATCTCGTTTCACTTAAAAAATATAAACGATGACGGTTTTTATATCACATTCTTTTAAACAACTACTCAATGGGTGATTGATGGAGGTGAGTGCTTTCAAAGCTTCATATTTTTAAAATGGTAATTACTTGTAAATGGGTGTGTTTTCATGAATAGTTTTACTTTACACAGAATATGCCATCGTTGCATATCGTAAGTAAGATAAAGTAAGAAGCAAATGTTATTAATTTAATTTTATTTAAAATGTGTGTATTTATTTCTGTATGTTGCGCAGCTTTAAAACCTCTCCACATATTCCGAATAAACAAGTAACCAATTATTTTTCCCGAGTTGTTCATAACAACTTGAACGTTAATACAGTCAGAATGAGTCAGTGAAATAAGTTTAAAAAGAAATGCGCTCGAAGGCGTACAGTGGGCAATTCTCTTTGTGCTAAGAAAAAAGTTACACGCGCAAATATTTGAGTGATTAAGAAAAAGATTTCATTAAACTCGACGGAAATGGACATTGTCTTTGTGTTTGAGCGGCGAGGGATGAAAAAGAAGTCTAATAGGCGATTACTTCTCAAAAAGCCCTGTTTTCTTCCATGAAAACGTCACTCAGAATCCAAAATTATATTTTTTTGTAAGAAGAAGCCGACAAGGACAGGATAGCCATGGTCTAGGGAATTGAAAATTTTACTTTCCATGGAGATAAGCTTCAACACGTTTAATCTTAAGTACTTCTTACACTTCACTTTATTCCGTACTGAAAATATTCATCGAATGAGCTCAATTCAGATGTAAATTCTTTTTACAAATGCCTATGTTTCAGATCTTGACATGGTTTGTTTTCTGATATTCCGGTATGGCTGTCAGAATGTTCGAACCCTTTCAACCTGTTAGTGTCTGTCAGTCTTCGCTGTTGGCTGACTATCGAAAGAATGAAAAAGTTATCAATACATCTAAATGACAGTGTTGACAGACCCCAACTCGTGTAGGACGGAATCTAATTTAACTTTTGTTCTGGATTGGTTACGATCAATTAAGTTTAATTGTGAAATATTCCCCTGGTCCAATGATACGTCTGGCCTTTGTAATAAAAAGGTAAAGGTACAGCCAGACAAAGGCAATAATTTCACGCTATTGTAGCCGCCAACGGTTGGCCGCGCTATGTCGATTCACTCGATCACTGGCCAAATTTACAAATTGAATGCTTTATGACACGTCGAGCCATTTATTGGCTATCTGAGTTCTGGCTACTAAATATTCAAGAGCTTAATTCCATTTTGCTTTACTTAGTTCCTGATGTACATATAATGTATTTTCACAAATACGGAATCCAATAAAGGCAAAATGTAAATGCTTAATATAAAATGATAAATCATGCTATTATAAGCTGTTGCACAATTAGCTTCCAATCGTTAGAGATATCTCCGTGACTGCTTAGTGCAATATTAGTCTAAGAATTTTTTACCTATGTCCCTTTGACGAAAAATATTAAACAGAAAATTATTTGCTAAACATTAATTTTCGACCCAACCGTAACTACAAAGAGAGGATCAACTTAAACCTTTGAGTCATGGGCCGTGTCGACCGCTCGCGCAGGTACTGCGGCAAATTGAAAATGTTCCGAGTAAACTAAAAGCTCGCTTAAATATACTTGACTCGGGAAAGGGTCAGTTTATACATCTCGAGGAATATTCTACCAAACTGAAGGCTTTGTACGGTCGTTAATATCTGCGAGATCCAGTTAATCTAAGATTGCAGAAAGTTGAACTATTTCCACAGCAACGACGAATTTATAGCAAACTAAATTGGCAATAGACACTAAAACACTTGAAACAAGTACTGGATGCATTGTTGTTTTTTAAAATATGATTTCCATAAAAAATTGTGAGGAATTGTGAACCGTTGCGGCTTTTCGGGATATAGCCGATTATACACAGTGAATACGGAAAATGTCCGCGTCCTCTCAGAGACACAACCACACTATAGTCTCCACAGCCGGGAACATAAGCCGCTTTTGTATTCGGACGACATTTCTGCGACATGCTTTATAAATTGCCTATAAATTTTTGATGATTTAGAAATAACCCTGGGGGTGGCTCTACATTGTATTGTTCTTGTTCAATAACAAAAATTTTTAGATCCGCTATGCTAGTGCAAATGGATTTTTTTACACTCCAAAATACAAAATCCATTTTTCATGAATCACTAGTTGTGATCATTACAATTTTGCAAATGAGAACAGTCAAAATAAAATAGTACTTATCCATTCGTACAATATCACTTACATGTTAACAGAACAGTGAGAAAATACATAGAGCAGCCGGCCCTATCCGTTTGCCGCAAACTCATTCATATTTACTTTCCCTGAACTCCAGGAAGGGATCGTCGATAATACGTTTCGGGAAATATTTTGAAAAAGTGATATTAGCGAGGGTCGCTCGCTAGTGAACGTAAATTTAGTGTTCCATACGAAGTGTGGTATGTTCGCTAAACCACGTACTTGCAACCAAGAAATCAAAGAAAAGCTTATTATTACCTAATCGTGTTTTTTAAAATTGTATGTCAACTGCAGTAGGCTAAAGTTGAACACAACAACATTATACTGTTTTATGATTATCGCAATTAAAATTGAAGTCTGAATACAGAAATGTACTGGAGACATTATTAAGACTGCTGTAATTGTACGGTCGGGCAAGATGAGGTAACCAGCGTCACTTGCCGTTGTTGCCCCGAGCACGGATCAACTAGGTTAAACCATTTGGCATCCGTCATTCGTCGGATATGACGTGTCTGCGATAGCGGCTGAGTTACTCTGCACTATCATAGTAAAACGTGCTCGCTTCGCTGCGAAAAATATATTACCAAAACAATACAGTATTTTTTAATAACTTAAAAAAAATTACAACTTTTTGTTTTCTAATTTAGTGCTTCGACCATAATATTTTAGTCGGAATAATTTTGGTTTTGTATTGCAAACATAGGTTCTTGTCATTAAAATACTCAACGGCTAGGTCATTTTCCACGAAATGTTGTGCTTAAGTCGGTCACTTAAAACAATTGAGGATCAAGATCCAGGCTATGACTGTTGTCTTTGGCTTATTTTATTTCATGTACGTAACATTGGTTCACCCGCTTGAAGCTATTAAATGTATGAATATTGAACGTCGCCGTACAATTATAATGCGAAGCGGAACCAATTATTTAGAAGTCGGCTAAGCAAGAGGCTCGACGAGGAATACACTCGTCGGAGTATATCAAAAAGCTATTTACGTTCACTCCCGTATATTTCTTGCATGGTGACTAGAGCTATGGTCGTAGCATTATATTAGTTTTGCTTTTAGAATATATATCTTTTGCCATATTTCTTTCTTCGCAGTGACCGAGTTTTCCAGGTCGTAACTTGTAATCAGAAGATTGTTAGTGGCTAGTGAGTATGAATACTACTATGACTTCTGAAGTAGTATAAAGTAAATGAAGTTTAAGTAGGTTAATGATGTTAACTATACAAGAATTAATACTTTTCAAACTTTAAAAGATAAAAGGTAGAAAGGTTAGTTAAGAATTATATCATGTTTTAGCTGTAGAGTGAACTCTACCTTTAATCCTAAATTTTTAGGGATTGAGTCAACGTATTAAATATGAATACTCATGACATATTATAGCTTTCTTTTACAAACGGTTTAAAGCTCAACCCAAGACTGTCGGATGGACCTCGCGAAACAATAAGCAAAGCCTAAAAACTAAACAGAAAACGTAAGAAACGATGACAAATAGAATATCGTTTATTGTTTTAGATAGAACGGGTCCTAAACAGAGCATTACATCAGTCAGCCGCTCCAATAGCGGTGACAGATGACGTACATTGAGCAACCCTTTAGATTATCGTCGATATTTCACTCGAGCCAGCCCCGCCCTCGCATCTGCCTATCACTAAACGACCTCTCACATCCCTGCACCTATATACATCAAACAGATTTCCACGACACAAAGAATGATTAATACGACATAATTTGACGGGTTACAGTGATTTGACTAATCCTTTTACATGGCCACAACAATATCAATTAGTTTAATCTATCAGACAACCTATACTATTAGCCTTTTATTAAGCCAGTGATTGATAGGAATTTCCTATGTCCAGACTTAAATTAATTCTAATGATGTTAATGTATTTTTTTGTGTTATTCTGTCTGGTATATTTATTTAATGAAGGTTTATGAAATGCGTGTTATAAAATATCCTTACTTAAACTCAGTAGCGCACTCGTTAGCTAAGTGCTGTATTATGACGTCAAAACTTTCATCTTTGTCTTTTTTGATAAAAATAAAAAGGGCCTCATAAAAGTAATGTAGGCGAGGTACTAAAATGACAAGAATATTTCATCTAATAAAGTGAGCTATGGTTATATTAACGAGCTGGAGCCACTGCTAGTACGCTGCAGACGTACATAATATTCCCTCTCTAGCTAGTAACTAAATATTTCTGATAGAAAGGATTCCGAGTTCACGCTCAAATGATAACATTGAGAGCGGCAAGGACGATACTGTAGTAATAACATATGAAACGATGGAGCGCGAAATCAATACCTTTTATATTACACACATAAAAAATATTATCTCCCAAAATGAAACGAAGCGCAGAAAAAAGAACTCAATCCCTTGGCTGTTATTCGGTGGCTGGTTGAGCAAAGCGGACTCGACCCTCACAAAGGAGCCAATTTGCGATTTGACCAGTCATTTTGATTGCGGTATCCTCGCAATACCCACAACAAGTATTGCAGTTACGACGTGCCTCTGGATTATTGGGAAACTTACAAATGTGAAAGAACCTCAGTTTTGCTTTATAAATTAACCCTACTTTTTTCAGTCACTAATCGGTATTTACATTCACGTTAGTGACTTGCAAGCTGTTAAGGCAGAGGAGTCATCCGACGGATTTTCGACGAGTAACGACTTAATCACGACACAACAGCGACTGGCTGCGTGTAGACCGCACACTAACCGTTAACATGTTAACCGTTAAGGTTATATTACTGGGAATTTGATTCCACATTTTCTGTACTCAGTAAAATACTGCAATCAACTATCCATCTGATAACAAATGAATTTGGCTAATAGTCTGCTAGGATTACTTTTTGTTTCAATTCTACTTAATATTCAGTTTTCTCAGAGTAATGAAATTAATTCCAAAGAAACTTAAAACCTTAAATTCGAATTGCAGTTAGTTGGTACAAATGATCGCCTCGCAACAAGTGAGGATAAGGTGTCGATAGAGTCAAATGTTACTTGAATTGTGGTGCAACCTGAATTCTGTTGCAGTATGAAGTAAACAAAGACATTCAGAGTAAGTTACATAAAATACAAATTATCTTTTTAATAACTATACTTTCTGCTTTCATGACGCCTGCTTAGCGGGTAAACACTATCGCATTTTTCAAATTTTAGTATGGGGTCGTTCAATTTAAATTACTATTAACCCTCTCGTAAGTGGACATAGAGTAAACTTTATTGAACCATCCATCGGTGTTGTATACTCAAAGAGATCTATTTACATCGCATGACAACAGTTCGGTTCAACGCCGTCTTTAAAAAAATAATTGAGGAATAAGTCCCTCGGTGATGAGGCTTAGTCGATTTTATTTTGTCTATGTATCTGCATGTTTCTTATTATCTAGTAATCTAACAATTTATACAAAAGAAAGTGTCGAATTGTACAATCAATTATATTATTGATCGATCACAGAGTGAGACACAAACAAATATAAAATTAAAGTAAGTATTGAATGATACATTTCGTTATCGTACAAATAACAAACTGTACACGAGTTGTTACGAAGCTTATCAAAGAGAAAATATATTTCTCCGGCGCCTTCGAAACGTTTTATAACAAATGAAAAATGTCGTGATTCGAGATCAAATAATTTGCTCAATT
Source organism: Lerema accius (assembly GCA_001278395.1). Taxonomy (NCBI): domain Eukaryota; kingdom Metazoa; phylum Arthropoda; class Insecta; order Lepidoptera; family Hesperiidae; genus Lerema; species Lerema accius. Next base: position 95,267 of record LGAG01000302.1, on the reverse strand, counting down.
CCTACGGAGGAGACTGGGAGCGGAAAATTACATTGTATCGATTGTAGGATCAAAGTCGTGTCACTTTTTAATCGTTACCTTTCAAGTTTTATGAAAATAAAAGAAGCAGTTTCAAATTAAAAATAAAGCTTGCTCAGGACTACAAAGCATGTATATTATCACGACGACAAAACATTATAACATGGTATAGGGTATCGTTAAATAGTTTTAAAAAATGTGAAAAATTAATGGTAGCTGTATTTACTCCTATTTGTATTTAATTTAAAAATAAACTATCGGGAGCAGTTAGGTAGCATAGGTTAAAAAGTAATTAAGTAATCACAATATCCTATTTTATGTGTGATGTGACATATTCCTAACAGATATTTCTTATTTGATAAAAAAATACGAATTAGGAACCAATATAAGTATAGATATAATCTAAATCTATATCTTGTCTGCTCGCTGACTTTGCAGTGAAACCACTGGAGACAAGACAGGTGCTCCATAAATCCCTGACGCGACAGTCAGAACGAAAAGGTCAAGCGACAAATTGCTTGATAACATCTAGTCGCAACTTCGAGCACAGCAAGGTTTTGCTTGATGTTTCAAACACTAGTTCAAAAGGTGGCAGTTTCTACTCCGCGCCCTCACTCGCAAACGTCCTCGTATTTTATGAGAGATTTCAAAGAGATTCTCAAGTTAATTACTATTTCGAAATAGGAGCTCAAAATATCTTAAGCTTTTCATAGCAATTTAAGCGTTCAACAATTCTATTTAGTATTCGCGGTCTTCTGTAGAAATTAATTATTACTTTGGCTGTCTTCATTCGTCTTGATATTACTTCTACGAAAGATAAACAAATTGTACTCACCGCTATTTGTAGCTTGGCGGCGATCTTATCTCAGGCCAATTATTAAATGTTAATATTTTGCAAAAGCGAAGCAATATTATTTAGAATTGATCAACAAAAATGTTAGTTTTAGGCAGACTTTAAAATTACTTTTCTGCTAACGAGGCGCCACACATTTCAAAAGTTATTTAACACTCAGTCGTGTAGGTGTATGGTGAAATCCCTTAAAAACATAGAATATCAAAATACCAGTCTGTGTGAATTTAGATTATTATGCAAGTAAGCGCTTGTCGAAGGCGCTGTAACTTCCAGAATCCAATAATATAAAAGTCATTAACTATAAAAGATCTAGTTAACACTCTGCGAGTGTTTCTATTGCGCATTAATACTCGGAGCGCAATAAATCCCTCCACTTTATCCGGAGCAAACGTAAAACGGAACGATATTCTTTATTGCCACTCGCCCGGCAACCGACTTTCGTTCGTTTGTCTTCTTTTTATGTCCTTTTATATTCACTAGGCAGTTGTGTGACGTGTTTCTGTCGAACGTGTGAATGTTATTCACAGATTATTCATTTCGTTGTACTCTAGCGAGTAGAGTTCAGAGACTTTTTATACATTTGGCGTTGAAACGTCTAATAATCACAACTTTTACTAATTGCGTAATCTCAATTTTTTTTACAAAATTCAATTCCTATTTTAATAGCACGTCACATTAATTCTAAAATATTACTTTCTTAAAACAACCATTTTAATTATTTTTGGAGATTCCTAAAAAAAATGCACATGATTTATTTCCAGACATTACTTAATACATCTTCCTTGCAGAGGCTGCGTGTTTCTTTTATATTCGATACTATTGCTTGAATAACCCATTGTGTAGGATTTCTAGCTACAAACAACTCCACAATGAAGTTATAGCGATGTGAAGACGCCTGTCGCAGCGTCTTGAGCGAGATAGTCGAGGGGCGTATTACTTAGCCGATTAAATGTGAGCCCAGAGCGTGCTCCTACTTCCACCGTATTTTATGATGAATTTATTTCTCTTCAAATAAAACGGAGGTAGCATTTCTAACAATACTTAAATATTTTATACGTTGCTATCGAATATAGATCATACATTCAAAGCAACGAGGCTGTGTTGGCATTCGATTTGATTGCTAGTGGGAATCTTCTGCCGTAGAAAGGCTCATAAACTATTGACGTTCGCATAGGCCAGGCCCATCTCTACGAATTCAGTGGATCTCCAATAAGGTAAAAAGCTAGCCGAAAACTCTTACTCATAAATAGTGCAATTGCATTTCCAAAGTCGCTACACTCTGCACTGATCAGGTTAAAGCACGTAATCAAATATCTGAAACAATTAAACAGCAACATTTTTTCGTTACATTTATTCACGTTAGTTCTCCGATCATTTCTTCAATTAGAACAAACGTTGGACAAGCAATGCGTCTAAGTCCAAGAAACTTTGTCGAAGAGAATTTAATTTTATGAGTAAGAGGTAGAAGAGCCAAAAGATTTAAGAGTAAAATAGAGCTTTTGGCCGAAAGCAGTAGAGCAGGGAAACACTCGGAGGCGTAACCGCGCGTCAATATTGACATTAAAGGGTCTTCCTGATATGCTCCCCGAGGACGCCGGCCATGTGATGCGGCGCTCGCTCCACATCGGCGCACGACAATCAAAATGTTTTTGCTGTTTTCGTTTAGTTTCTGCTTCAGAACGATTTATCGCAGATTTTCTATAGCATCGTATCTGTAATTTAAGCTGACTAGAACTATCAAACACCCTTTATTTGTAGTGTAAAATTGTCATTTCTTCGATTGCGGCTGATTCAGAAATCCAGCGTAATCTTTTTCCAAGTACAGATAAAAAAGTTGGTTCTTTTTATCATTATAATAATTATGATTACAATTATATTTTTAGATTAACTGTCGCTTGATTAACTTAAGACTTAAGCCGGACTGCAAGCAGCATCGATCCCTCATCACTCATTATCGTAAGGCCGATTTGTTATACAAGCTTTGAAATTTTAATTATTTCCTGTCTGTTTTAACTGTTGTAATGAGAAGGGTTTAGGTCATTAGGCGTTTCATCTAAGACAACTGAACAGTAAGGAGCAATTCATATTGCTTGGCTATACTTCATTTCATTTCAAAGGTAATGGCAGAGATTTAATTATTTGTATTTGAGCATGACTGTGATCGAAATATTTTAATTTATATTCAATATTGGGTTTCCAATTAACTTGTCAAGAATGATTTAAGACAAATTATTTGTCTTAAACTTACATTGAATAATTAAAACTGTCTCCAACTATAACTCAATTGTGAATTTCAGAATATTTTAGTACATTTTGCTCGACACCGTGTTCATCGACATCTTTATTTCTTTAATCAATATTAATTTGCACGGCAACCAATCAATACATTGGTTGTAATTGTGAAAATTATAAAGACCAATACTTTCATGTGGATATACATGCACAGCTTTCCCGAAGCGAAGCGAGGGCGGGATCATACTTGAATATTATATTTGCTATCCAAACACTGTGTGGTAATAGGAAAACTTTGCGGAACATCATCTGGTATTATATTTTCTTTAGCTACTGCATATCTAATGTAGGTATATTGTTTGTTATCTATAACTTATTCTCTTTAGTTACATTAAAACTCTTTTGATAACCATCGCAAAATACTTATATATAAAAACAGAATAACCTAAGTTACTCCCACTGTAGAATGTCCCAAATAACATGACCATCCTTTTAGTGCACTCGGTTACAAATAATTCCACCAACAAAGAGATAGGGGTAAGGATGTAGGGCGTATGATAGCGACAAAGTCGTCATTCTAAATTCTCCGGAGCACCGACAGTACCGACAGCGAACGTTGTCTGCGCGCGGTGTGGCGGCTGGCGGCTGGCGGCTGCGGCCGGAGAGACACGTGGAACTTTTATTGCAACCTGCTTTGTGGGAATTCAAATTGAGCGATTTTAGCTCCTTTGTGGGAAGCTCTAGTTCAACGAATGAATTCCACAGTTCCTTCTCGATTGAGTTATTCATGTGATGCAGTTTCGAATTTCGAACCGAGTATAATACCTGTCACTGACTCACCAAGCCTCATCCTCGTAAAAGTTGTTTCGTTAAAAATTTCGACCTTTTCATTTCGTATTGAAAGCTAACCTGTGCCTGTCCTAAAGTTGCCTAATCTATTTCTATGCTAAAATTAATCAGAATTGATTCAGTCGTTGTGACACTAAAACCGAAGGTACAAAAATACACGCTTTCATCCTTATAATTTTAGAATGGGCAATGGACGAAAGAGAACTAACTGATGAACTTAACGACAACTGTATTCCAGATATAGCACCCCCGTTCAGTTCCGCCATACAGTTTAAATTAACTTTAAATGAAACGTAACGCTTTGTTTAGGGGTTTATGCATGAACGCGTTGCAAATTGCTGATTCTCTACGTAACTGCATATGAGGCTCACCACAGAACTATTTCGTGCTTGTAGAAGTGGCATATAAAAAAATAATTACGTTTCCGCTTTAGAAAAGACAAGTGTCTAAATGGTAACTTTTGTAATATGTCAGTCTTACTACGAAACTCGCAATTAATAAAATGTATTATAATTACTGGAGACTTTTTAAGGGTTTGTTGAATTTATTGTGTGGGCAACTGGCGATTAGCGACTGAGTTTTGCAATTACTTAACTACCTGATCGTCATTAGACGATAATAATATACAATTGTGCCAGTAAAAGATGCTATGGTACCCATAGAAATTTATCTTATTTATATACCTACCGCGATATCTTATTTATATCTGTAAACTAACTGTGAATTCAGCAAAACGTGCCAGGTGAACGGTACCTACACGAGCTACACAATTTTAGAAAGATCTTATGCAGTAGAAGACCTTTTCACCCATACCGACATCAGACGCCACTTCTCCTAGACATTCGGTCTGTGGCACCGACCGCATTTCCAATCTGAGGATCCCGGCGGCCACGGCTTGCTGATGGCGAGCAAACCTCAATATCGCTTTAGATACCGTATCTGGTAATTAAGGACGGCAGAATTATTCCACTGCAACATGAATATCACAAGATATTCGAATAACACCAAAAACATACTAAGTTCCATTTAAATCGGTTCAGTGGCTGTCACGTGATGCCGAAAAGACAGATACACAATTCATTAAAAACAAACACATATTTAGAAACTATAATAGCCAATGTATTATTCACTATAGCTAAGTGTATTAAATTAACTTAGTACTTGTTTGCGTTAAAGAATATCATACATCCAGACATCGACACAAACTTTGGCATGTATAATATTAGTAGGAAATAGGAAGCAGGCTGTGTAATAGGCAGTGGTATTAATAGGTACCTAACTGTTGGCTATTCTCTCCGCTAACCCGAACATTCGCACGGCACGGTCCCGAGGGAGCTGTGCCGTGGAATGGTTCAGTTGCTAGTGGCCAGCCTAATATGGAATAAATTGCCCTCCCTCATTAACATCAACATAAAAGTTATCTGTAAATTAACTGTCGTATCGTTGATACATGCCCTATAAACTTGTAGATCGGTCCTTATGCAATTAATTTAAATAAAAAATACTTATTACATTACTTAGGTACTCAATAGGAACTACGAATACTATTAGATCCAAATTGTAGATAATATTTACAATTTACCGGGATTCTATTCCATCATAATTTAAGTATAGTTAGGACAAGAGTGACTTACTTAATGAGGTCATTCAGATGGTACGTAGGCCTTATCTAACATCAGGTGAAACTATATATTGTATTGTTACAAATGTTGCCCGAATTGTACAAAAAGCCGCGGTAAAGACATAAATCACGAAAAAACTTGGTCTAAACCAACCGAAGCCTTACCGAAACATGACGCGGTCGCTTTCAATAAATCATTTCATTTATCATTCAGCCGATTTTCCGAAACAGAAAAACGAAAAACTCCAAGTACGATTAAAACCGAGCGCTCTCGAAGTTAACGAGGCTTACCGTGATGGATGGACACTCGAGCCCTCCGCTCCAATACTGCATGTATCTCCTAATGACGACGAAGACGCTCAAACAAATTATGTCCGATGACACTGTTCCCAACGCTCCCTCCTACTTTCATCAGTAGTGGGTTGTATGCAAAAAAATATTCAATTCGGTCAATGAAACCGGAAATGTCGAAACGAGAGCGTAATAAAAGAAAATTGAATTTCTAACAAGCTGGAGAGACCGGTGAGTGCGCTCTAGATTTATGTTTAAAAAATTTAATGCGATGTCAAGAGATGATTAGCGAACGCTCGCAAAGGGAGAGCTTATTTGATACGAAATGTATGATGAATTTATTCGACGACTCCTCGAATACGGCTCGCACGCTTTCGGAACTTAAAACACGTCTTTTCAAAGAGCTATTCAATACTCGTGACGTGCGTAGGGCTTTGATGTGAAAGAAAAATGTGTCGCGTGAAAAGAAATGATTATTTATTAGCTGTAATCGTCCTGTTTCTTTGAACCCTCCGTCTTACACGCGACAGTTTATTACATATCAGAGACCGGACGACGGCGACAGCCCTGCGGGAGAGCCCTCGCTGCCCGACAGGGAAACTTCATTAAAAGGACAGTTTTGATTTCATTAACCCTTCAACCAAGTTCAAGGATTGAGTCCTATTATTTTTGGATAAATGTTTATTTTAACTCCCTTGACGTCTGTCCCTTGCGCTGTCCCTTCTGATGATATTTTTTATTTTCTTAATGTAAAGCGCTTGGGTAGCGACCAGTAGATAGAATAGGCGACCATCTGTGTTCAAGGGGAGGAACGCATCTTTTGACGCCATTTCGAGTAGGACAGCTAAACTACAATAAACAACCCAGGCCTTCACATTTGCCTCGTTAACGAATTAACAACAACTAATACTTATCACAAAAATGGCAAGGGATGATGGCAATATAAGCTCGTTTGCTATTCTCTAAAAAAAAGTTAAAAAACTAAAACCCGACTACGAAAAAAACACGCTCTGAAAAGTATGAAACAAGAAAATTTTCATAAATTTTACTGTACTTATCGTCTTTTAAATAAAGAATTTACATAGTTATCATATATTTTTTTGTTATTATTATACATTCATAATGATGTTTATAGGACATAATATTTATATCTACTCTCTCCATAACCGTAGTGATGTTAAGAGGATAGCCGTGGTCGTATGCCAAATATTTCAGAAAGAAATTGATTTGTTATTTGTATAGGTACATACTGTGATATTCTATCAACTCCTATTGCACCACTCACTAAGGCTCGACTGAAATTCTCCCATATTCTGGTATGATATTCAGAGAATAGCTGTAGGTAGTCATAGCCCAGTTGCTTATTGCTTTTCATTTATTATGAGGGTAAAAAAAAGATAAAACAACAAACTTCTTTTAAAGCAATGTGGCATACGACCAAGGCTATCCTCGTAACATCACTACGGTTATGGAGAGAGTAGATATAAATATTATGTCCTATAAACATCATTATGAATGTATAATAATAACAAAAAAATATATGATAACTATGTAAATTCTTTATTTAAAAGACGATAAGTACAGTAAAATTTATGACATTTTTCTTGTTTCATACTTTTCAGAGCGTGTTTTTTTCGTAGTCGGGTTTTAGTTTTTTAATGAATATAACTATAAGCTTGGAAATGTGGACACTTATAATTACTTGCTTACTTACTTACGTGAAATTTATATTTGATTTCAAATCCCATCATAATGTCATCATTATACAAATGTATTAATCGAGCGAAATTCAACCAGTTCTCGTATATGCATAATTCATATTTAATTAATGTAAATATAGCTATACATACTACTTTTATTTAGTTCGATAACAAGTAAAACAAGTGATTTCCCATAGCCTGGGCTTGGAAGGTAGGTGAATATTACACCGACCGTATTACGTACTCGTACATTACTCCAAACTTTGTTTTCTTGCAGCATTTTGAAACTCTAATTATTCAACGAGGTCGTATATTTTGTTGAGAAAGAAACGCATAATCACAAGTGACGAACATTTTTGATAGGGACGCCTTCATCGCAACTAATTGCTGTTTCCTCATTCCTGATAGTTCATGTAAATCGTACATTTAAACGAAACGACATGACACGACTTGTACCTCGCGTGTCATTCTGACTGTTTTAAATTTCTCTTGTACCTACAGTGCGGTCACGAAATAACAATAAGCATGCGATGGGGACCTCGATACTTGTTGTTATTAGGCTTCATCACTAAAGAGTATTTCAGATTTTTTGCATTACACAACGGTATAGCTAATGCGGAGGAATTTTGTTTTTAAGTTGCTTAATTTTCGTAACGAAATTACAGCAATTTGTAAATCCAAGCGAACACAGCCGCGAGCGGAGTGAGGAACATAATACAGGTCAGCGGCGGTTACCCCGTCAAATATAATTATAATAATTTGAGGGAAACTTAACACGAGTTAAGTAATATACTGTCGAAATATAATATGTTAGTATAATAATTTGTTTTTGAGACGATGTGTTACTGAATTATTTTTGGAGTTGAGGGAAACGGTGGCGCACTCGGTATGTTGTTATAACACCGACTTCAAGAGAATTTTTAATTAGATACGACACTTGCAAGTCGAGGAGTTTATGCAAGGCCTGTTTCTGTTTTGTACTAAGATTGTCGCGGACCTCTCAAATGAGTAAATACAAAATAACTCCATTAGTTAAAGAATGGGTTTGACATGTCATTGATTACTTTGTCTTTATCGAACGCCGGTTTTAAGTGTATAAGAGACGTAACAATAAATTTATTACGACTTCTAATGAATTAGCTTACTTAGAATGAGTTACAATGAAAATAATTAACACTTTTTACATAAAGCCAGAACAATTGGCTGTGAAACTGGCCGAGAAACAAAACCAACGACAAAATAGGTAAAACATCTTTTTAAATTTATCTAATTAAAGTGAAGAGTAACAAATATGAAGAGGTCTCTTTTGAAAATTAGGTCTCTTTTGTTAAAAAATCTTTAACTTTTACTAAAAGATAATTTTAGTAAATAATTAGCAAACATCAAAGCCGAGATGAATGCGAAGACTATAACTTCAAAGTTCTTAAGGGCTATTGTTAGGAATCAATAATAGAATACAAATTTGACTTCTAACATAACTTACGAAGCGAGTGCTCCTGAGCTAACATCGCCTGACCTAGTTCTCTGCTCCGTGCTATATTCTAGCGGCGACGAGGACGCTACACCGCCGACTTAAATTGAGATTGAATGCATTGATTCCTAGAGTGTCATTTGCCGTCGCTCGCGAGCTTGATTTACTTCAGAGGCTATTATTCATTTCTCTCGCAATAAGCGAGAGAACATCCATCATCCGCGGATAGCGGCGGATTTTATCCGCAATTGCAGATAAACCGACCGTGAGCTAATTTATTCCCGCTGTGAAAAAAATGCTTACGCTGAATCGTATGTTTTATAGTATTACTCACGGCCGCTTTATGTGTGGCGTGGCTACGGATCTTTCAATTGATATAGTTGTTTTTGTTTTTTGACTTTATAACTGTTTTATTACATTATATTTTCTTCTCATGGAACGTTTCCAGATTGTACTTGAATGGCAAGATGGTATCAGGTATCTTAGTCGGGGCCCCTTAATTAAGCCCCTGTACATTTAATTTGTACATAATACCTTTGTGACTGTGGATTAAAATTAGTTTATAAAGATACTATCAACACTGTCTAGTAGCTGAAGATGATTGATAAAATACCAGTATATAAAGCGAGCACTCATCTCGGGGCTGGCGGTAATCGGCCGCTACTCCTCTTTAAAGCCGCGAGCTGTCCCATTACGATTTTTACGTTCGAAGCGTAAACATAATGGCTTCATAATAATCTCGGGGCGGAGTGGAACGGGTCGTCGAGTGCCGCGGCGGAGGCGTCTGGCTGTAAAAGCTGTCATCGAGATGAATTTAATTCCTCAATTTAAGTTACGCTGCTCATCATTGACGACGAACGAGAAGGACAGAAGTTAATGAAGCAGACAACGACTGATAAATACACAAAACAGTTCTTTACACTATTTATTTAGTTCCTGGAAGACAATGTAACGGAATATATCTTTAGAAAAATAATATAAAACCATTCGAAGCATTTAATGTTTGAGGTAATTCATTTCATCATTAATACTATCATAATATTTATATAAGCTCTCACAAGTTTCAGTATCAAGCGAATAATAGGATATTTATGCGATATGCTGAGCTCATGTTTTCATTCCAAAAAAAGTTTCACCCAGACTTTCGTAATTCACCCATATCATTAAAATATTAATTAAGTAAAACTCAGCCAATTATATACAGATTTTCATTGATATTTCCATAATGATAACCACCAATATCTATAGAATTCAAAACTAGTTAAGTAACAGTGAACAAAGTCAACCGCAATGGTGGGATTACTTTCAACCCGAGCTATTAGTGCTGTTATTTGGCAAGGTGGTATAACTGACTTACAAAAATTGTGAACGACAATATTGTTAATCGCCGACCGCTTCACAAATTCCTCTGACCCATTTCGCTGCGACGCGGAAACAATGACAAATTTGTGTCGATAGAGTGTCGCGATAAAATGAATTATACTCCGCTCCTCGCTCTGCGTTCCCCTCTCGTCGGCCGAGACGAGCTCCCACGATACATCCTTGTCTTTTCTATCTCAATTTGATCAAATTAATGATTTTACCCAATTGCGTCATTTGATATCATTTTTCAAATTTGGAGGATTCGAGGACAGATGCGTCGTCTCATCGATCTTTATCAATAAGATATTGTGTTGATCCTGTTTGATGGCAATCGATCTGTTACGTACGTAAAACATCGTTTATAGCCAATTCCTATAGCTTAACATTTATACAACCAAATACTGAGAAGTGTGTTTGAATGAGTAATTTATTTCGTTAAGTGAATATGGTTATGATTTGAAAACTAAGTTATGTACATCTACATGCCGGTATACTTTGCTAATAGTATGACCAGAAAGTAGAACTCCAAGTAAATAAAAAAATTAAATTTTCATTATAATTATTTCGAATTTTATAATATCTAAGAAACCAATATCTCACACCGATAGTCTTTTAAAATTTACAAAAAGAATACTCGGCGGTGGTCGTCGATCGTCAACAGTATGACGGACAGATAATTTATTGATTACTGTTGTTTGGTATTTCGTTTTCGTCCGATAATAATCAGGGTATTTTTAGCTGCCGGCTGCAAAAGGGATGGCGGCTGTTTATTTGCTCCCAGACTCCCCAATTAATCTGCTCACTGATAAAATATTCTTTTTTTCGTTTTCCGTTGTTTTGAAAGCGGCGTCGCCAGCGTTTTCATGCCTTTTCTGTTCCGGCGCCCGAGCCCCGACCGCCTGATACACAGACGACTTTCGCTGTTTAATATTTTCCCTTCGTTTCATTTCTGCTTTATTTTTGTTATTTGTTCGACGACTTTACCCGCGAGTGTTGATGACGTATTCTCAATTTGTTTTCAGCTTCATACAAACCATTTAAACCGTAAAATAACACCATTACTTCCATTACCTGAAACAAAAGTATATTGCATAAGAAAACTTATCTATGAAGTTATTTATATGGTCAAATACGGATATACGGACACTAATTAAGAAAAACAGCTGGTCTCTAGGGATAATAAAGGCTCTTCATTGAAGTTTCCATACAAATACCTAATGATTTGATCCCGCAACAGTTTTTTTAGTTTAGACTGCGATAAAAAAATGACTGCTCGAAGGAACTTTACAAATAAAACAAATAGGAACAAACAAAAGCTTAATCTTCTAAAATTTCGTGAAAGTCGTGAAGTGAATATATTCTGTTTCAACTATCGCCGCTGTCGCTCCTCCGCGCCACAAGTTACGTGGGATCGTAAGCGCTCTCGTACTTTTAATAGATGCGCGACCGAAGCTTTAACTTGTACACTGTGAAGTTTTAGAGAGCTTTCAGTACAAAAATATTGTAGCAAGTGGTCTTCAAAGCTTTAAAGCTATCAGCCGTAAAGCTCGTGTTGAATTTTGATACAGCGAACGTTCCAACGAAAATTTTTAGCAACCAAAATGTAACGAAAGTGAATGAGTAAATTTAAGTTTTATTAACTTTAGAGTTCTTATACGGCTGGCTGCACCACGGAAAATCAAACATTATGGACTCATAGAAACTTTCCTATGACAAACACAGGAACTACGATTATACTTAGGTAGACATATTTGCGTCAAACAATGTCATCCGTTGGTTTTATATTATGTAGTAAATGTTTAAAACCTTTTTAGCAATATCAAAGTAGAAAAGGTCGGTCATGTTAAAGATGCAAAGACATCGAAGTTACGAGCAACCTTTTAAGGATTTTAAGGTCGTTTGTGAATCCTTTTCAATAATAAATTCGACATAGAAAAAGAGCTATTAACAATAAAAAAAACGGTGTTTAGTGTCACCGTGGCATAAAAAAATGCTTTATCCCACATGCAGTGTCGGATTTCGTAAATGCAACTTCATCGACACTTTGGTAAAGCAAGGATGAACCCACGCCGTAGCCCCATGCCTAAATGCGGTGACATTATTCAATCAGTCAATAAATCCAGTACGATCGCGCGGTGTATTTTGTGAACTCATGATCTGAAACAACCATAGCTCTATATATCATTCGTTTCAACTATCTTTGTCATTTTGCTATGATTAATTGGGTTTTCGAATTTGATTAATGGATACGGCGGCGTTCAGTATTCCAGCAGCGCTCCGGTTCGTCACTTCGGAATTAATTACTTCGGCTTGATCTTTGAGGCTCTTTCTGTCACTTAGCCGGGGATTGATCATTATTGTAGTCACGTGTCGGGGCGGTGTTTCGTAGTTAACTAAGGACTTTGATTTATAATTACGAAATTAACGGATTTTGCTTGCTTTGTACAAAAAAATGGCTACAGCGCTGACTGCGCTTCTACTTAGTTTACAAAATGTAACTGATTCGTAATACTAGTGAGGAAACTTGTACAGCAACATAATCAATAAACAGTGCTGCAAATTAACCCAAAAGAGTTCAAATTATAATCAGTAAACTCACAGATAAAGTTATTGTTTAAGTCCTTCAACAAAAGGCAAAACAAACTTTCTTAAAACAAAAAATGCTGAAACAAAATTGTTCGAGTAATAGTAAGTCGTTTTAATTAAGATGAAAGCAAGTTAGTCGTACCGGCCGGTGATTCGCGACTTTTTCATCCCTTCATTAAAACTTCAACCGTTTTCAATTTAAAATGAACAAAGTATGTGCCGCCTACTTTTTTTCGATATCAATTCAAGTTGCGTTCAAAAACTGCTTAATTAAGAAACAAAGCTTAAAAAAGTTAATATTTAACATCCGCAGAGCCGAAGATTAAGCAAAGGATAAAATTGAAAGAACACAATATAGACAGGACAACAGTAAAATAAGTTTTTGTTAATTTAAAAACAAACCATAAATATCGAAAAAAGTAAATAATTATACGGTTATCATTACGTAGTATTAATACAGTATCCATACAGTGTACAAAATGATGTAATTCGTCTACCATTGTCTTCTGATGAACTATTAAATAATAAAGTTACAAAAAAACTTAAGACATAGCAAAGATTCGTGAGTATCAAGTTACAATTGAAAGCTTAAGAACTATTTTTGCCCGTATTTGTCCGACAAAACACTGTCTTTAATCTTAACTCAAAGGATTAAACAGCTGCGTATTTTAAGATAGAGCAAGTCTGGAGATAAATGGCAGCAGCTCGTTTATTTTTAATACTTTTTGTGGGAACTCTTACATCTCCGTAACTACATTAATCATTACTCAGAGAGTCTCCGAAGCCACGCAGATGGTGCCGGTCATATTTCATAAGATCTCCAAGGCCTCTTCTTATCAACTTTCGGGATTGTAAAGCGGATGATTTGACAGTCTTCTTTTGATGACTCCGAAGGGACAAATTTTATATTAACCGCCCGACGACAAAAAATTCTGATGCTCCGTATAAAATGTAGAATTGCTTTATGAAATTCTTCTCGCTTCAACTATCTTTGCCTGCTCTTTACTTTTCAAATTATGTTTATCGAAACCTAAAGGCAATGATTTCTTTAATTTGTGGGCGTAAACAGTTTTTTATGATTTTATATTCAAGACTTTAAAAGAGATACACTTACGACAAAATAATTGGATATGTTATTGAATGACACCAATTTTATAAATTTTATTAGTTACTTCCTATGCAGGACTCACGTTGTTATTTTTATTTTGTACAAAAACACCAAACGATCATTTAGACGCAGGGCGGGGGCTGTATGACCAAATAGTCAGTGAAAGCTTTAGTCCATTTTATTTACTGAGTATTAATAATAAGGCTATCGACTTCACTCAGCTACCGTTTAATAGCTTTGAAACAAATTAAATTATTTCTAAACGAACGATTCGTCTTACATTAACCGATCTGTAAATTCAAATAACATTAATTCGCTGGGAAGTTCTTACGCTCGAAGACGTCGAAACTATTCCTCAGATGTTCGAATAATCAAAGCAACACAAATACGGAATCGCTAAACGGAATTAACACTCGAGCTCTTAAACAAGTTACATGCCTTCAGGAGGCTCGCAAAGAATTACAAACTAAGGAAAACTTAGTCACGGAGAAATTCCTTTTTCTTGTTTTCATATTTCCCGGAAAGATGCGATCATCAATATTATTACTATTACGAAGGTAGACAATAAAACTTTGTCCATAGCCTATTGCTCAAAGATTAAATTTTTTTTATGGCTAGGAAAGGAAAAATGTATTGTTTTTATAACCATACTAGTGGCCCGCCCTCACTTCGGTCAACTTTTTAACGTCACACAAGTTGTAAACATTAGCTTACGCTTTGCATTACATGGTGCTTTAAATTACTTGAATACAAACAGAAACCTTACTTAAAAGCTGTATCTTAATGACCGATACTATCAAACCAGAAAATCACCTTCAGACCCAAAAATATATCTCTGCAATTATATAAATTTGCCCGATGAAATACCCGATCAATTTAATCATGTACGAGATGAAATTGATTAATATTTCGCCAGCGTGTCAACTCGGTTGAAGTAAATCTAAAAGTTATCTTTGCTAACTAATTCCAGATAGTCCTTCGCCCAATCATTTTCAACTTCCAACCCTTTTGATAAGTTTCTGGTATCATCAAAATTATGAGACACCGTTAAAGTTGTTTATCAATTTTTAATTAAAATTAATTGCAAATGTCTCGTGCCGAAGGCTCGAAAATATTCAAGACAGATATAATTAAATACTCACAGGTACCTAAATATTATATTTTTTGTTGAAGATTACATTTTTATAGAATATTGACTTTTGTTAAATACAACGCTTCGCTTCACAGTAATTGTAGCGTATGTATGGTTACGTCCGTCGAGGAAAATATACTTTTTTCTTTTATAAGAGCTAGATAATTAAAGCAAGGAAAGAACAATCGTAGCGACGGCGGCGGCGGCGCGACCGGCTCGGAAGTGTGCTGCTCGTGCCGACCAAGGCTATCCTCGTAACATCTCTATGGTTATGAAGAGAGTAGATATAAATATTATGTCCTATAAACATCATTATAAATGTATAATAATAACAATAA
>LGAG01000302.1:68151-79693 GCA_001278395.1 Lerema accius | reverse complement strand
TCCTTGCCATATCAACGTCAACGAGTAACGTCATAAATGTTTTATTACGACCGTGACGGTGAGTATTGTCGCAACTGTCGATTGGCTGATTAATCAATCGAATCGGCTGCAATTAGACCGGAACAAATCCTCAGTGTAATTGAGCGAATCGGCCGCATTAGCCTTCGATATTGGTACCGCGCCGCGCTAACGAGTGCCTAATGTCGATTGCCGAGATCTAGTGTCGGACACCTGTCGACACTTCTATAGCTTCTTTCAAGGGAGATTTGCATGATAACAGTCAAGTCATAAGTTAACTGCCCCTTGGAAATCAAAATGTTCTGTTGCCTTGTAAAATAAATTGGTGAGTTCAGGTTCTAATTAAAATAACTCGCAGGTATCATAACACAGTAGTGCAACGCAGTTGCTAAAAGTAATGGCACTGGCATGCATTTGGTAACTTTAAAATGAAATATAGTTGAATACTTGAACAGACCTGACTTCCTGTTTCCCGGCCACCTCCATAATGACTCGCAGCCTGCCCAGCGTACCATGAGTAAGGTGTTGGTAATTGCAAAGCTCGATTGAAATAAGCCCAACTCAGTAATTAATGCAAATGGCAAGATTTCCAACAACTAAGCACGTAAATTACTAACGGTAAGAATTTCTAATTACAGAGAAAATAATTAACGGAGAATGTCGGTTCACTCACACACCCTTAGCATTAAGTATGAGTGAATGTATTATTATTTCCTTAAGGCTAAGTTAGTTTGTACGCGTACATACTTTCGTTCAGTGAGTTCATAAAGTATTTTCTTGCGGTGCTGGCATGTTATTACGTCTTCGTAGGAGTTATTACAATTTCTTCACTTTCTATGATTTAAATTCAAAGCCTGTTAATAAGAAATTGAACAATGAAAAAAGTTTTAGATGAAATAATGAAATAAATTCAGAAAAAACTTAGACAAAAGTGAGTAACACAATGTAGACAAAAATAAAATAAGACAGTAGCCATCTAATATGAATATAAATTCAGTAATTTGACGTTGAAAGATGGAGGGAAAGGGGATCTTTGATTATTTATTTCAAAGTAAAAAAGGTAAGGTTTGGTTACTTTCGCTGACAATAAATACTATAATACAGCTTAAGTTATGTAATATTTGAATGATATGGATTTTTTTGGGAACATTTTCAGTATAATAACGCTGAACGCCTCATTTATCTGTAAATGGGACGTAGAAGATTCTGTAAAGATCAGCTACTGCAAAGACATCGCTGAGAGACTAGCGAACCTCGCAGTCATTTTAGTTTTATTTAAGCAATATTCGTATTCGCGATACTAGAATTAAATAAAGGACATTTTTTTTTATTCAGAATTAATAGTGTTGCCTTTAATTCTAAATTTAACTACATAGTTAAATCACGATCGAACAATTTCTAAGAAATGTTGGAGCGTGAAACATTCACACTCAAATTGAAACTAATGAAATTTACAGCTCCCTAAACGTGTCACATCGGCGAATTAGATTTCAGTTGAATCCACCATACTCTACAATAATTTTCATCTTAATATTTTTCAACATGTACCTACTTGAATCGTGCTGAGTAAATGGAAATTGGTCCATTGATTGCCATCAAAGAAGACATTTCGCCTTCTTTCTTTTATCTCTCGTCTTTTTATGACGCTTTATTACGATGTCGTAAAATTATAATAATAAAGAAAACCTTCTGAAATTGTCACTGTGACGAGGGAGCCATCTGTAGGTAAAAATCTATGGGAATAATAAAACTCGATGACTTGACCAATACCGACAGAACTTACGTGCGCAATGATTGCTCACAGCTCTGTTATCTAGATTTTTGGTTACTTAATTTAAGAGTATAGATCTATAGTAGACATTTCGGTACATCCTTCAAGATTTGTTTTAACTGATACTTAAAGTTTAGTTATTCCTTAATTTTAGTACATTGTCCATTTTTTCAAATTTTATTCTAAGAAAAAAGCGAATAGCGTGTTTCGCCTATGCCTCCTATTAACGCACAAGAAGACCTTTTACTTCAAAACCCGGTTTGTAGTGGGTACAGTTTCTACACTTCTTTAGTCTTCAGTCGAATCACCTATATTTACAAAAACTACTAACTTGCAAAACGTTCTAAGTATTATTATATTTGCCGTGTTTGTTAAATCTGTACCAAATCGAGGAAATTAGCAGAATCACCAGTGCAAATTTAATTTAGATGCGGTGCGTCCTGTCGAGTTTCACTCAATTCAATTACTTCGTGTCTGGTCACAGAACGCTTACGCTCGAACAATTCAGCTAAACTAAGTCCTCAGATATTCAAAGTTCCGATACTCCGATCACAGAAACAACACATCAGGGGCCGCTGATTGGTTTACACAAACTACATTTACAACTCGAGATGTAACAGTGCGGCGAGCCGGCGCTACTAACTTTTACTTGGCCCTCGGTTTGGTCGGTGAGGAAGTCATTCACAATCATATTAATTAGACGATTGATCAATTAAACCATGGGTTAATCAGAGATCGATCAAAGACCGATCAAACGTTTATCGAGTCTTATTAATTGATAACTGTTATGTGACTACAATAGTAATGACATCTTGTATCTTTATACCTACATAGGTTCCCAATCTTTTGATATTACAAAGTAAGTATTAACGAGATCGGCTCGAACTACTCTCACTAAAACATGCTAATCCGACATGTTGTCTAGTACAAGAGAAACAAGCTTCTAAATTAGGGGAATACGATCCGATTACGATCCTATACATTTGATTCGGCTGCGGAGTGCGGAGTGCGGAGGCCGCGAGGGTGCTAACGAGGCCGATTCGCTCCATTTGACGCGGCTCGGCTCGTCCTGTTTGCACCCGCCCCCGAATCAACATTGACACCGCTTTTATCTAACTTGTGTGTAGATACAATAAGTCGTTTAGGGAGCTGGATTTCACTGGGAGTTCATATAAAAGGATAACACGGTCAGAGCGATTTAGCGACAAACGAAGCATTAAACGAACTGCTCGGCTCGATTAAACGTTATTTTATAAACATGTCTGTCTCGCTATCTGCCATTGTCCCCTGTCGCTAACTACGTTTTGCGAAATCGTACCCACCTTACATTGGATCTATTTTTATTAAAAAAATGAACAAATTTTCTGTAAAGTAATTAGAAAAGTGAACAACTTCGTATTCTGGTTTTAAGCAGGTACCTACTTGAATAGTCTTTTGGCTTGAAAATATTGTTTCAAAAACTAATATAAGTCCCATAGAAGTGTAAAAGAATTAAAAATAGTGATCTGCCCGGTGAGGCGGTGAAGCGGTGACCCGATAACACCACCTCCAGCAACCTATTAACGTCAAGTTCGTTAGGTCGTGCTATTAATTTGCCTCACTCGCCTAAGCTCAGATATTTTATACACTAAACGGTTTGGGCTAGAAAGTTTTAAGTTCCATTATTTATGGCCATTTTTAAAGAGAGTAAAACGAATGCTTTAATCATCACAGTTTTTACAGTACCTAGACCCTCCAAAAATATAAATCCAGAGCTCTAACTAAAAACAGTATAAGACTTACGCTATTTGAATCGAACAGAACAAGATAAAACTATCAAATAGGGACAAGTCAGTTCACTCAGTAATCGAATCCTTAAATTGTGTACTTTGCTTCTGACGAAGTAGATAAAACACGGGCGTGATAGTCTCGCAGTGGCGCGTGACTCGACTGGCGAGCGGCGCCGGCGAGCTATGTCACAGATTGTTACGGTATTGATAAGGATGTGAAATAAAGGAATATCTGAAGGTAAATATCGAATTTCCAATTGGGACCGGACTCGGGAGAGGCTGGAGATAATTTACCTTACGTTACAGTCGTAGGAGCCGCGCGGACGCCCCGGAGGAGCTCGAGGAATATGTAACTTATTTACTAGTAGTTTTACTATCCGATATCAAACTAAAAAGCGACTTAATATTACAATAATATTTTCTTTATATCTCAACGTTTTTAAGCTTCTCAAAATCAATTGTTTACCTGAGGCGGTTAGAAAGTTTCGCTATCATTACGAAGCCATAAAGTGAAAAAGTATGCACTGTTCATTACTTTTCTGTTTTCTAGTCGTTTAGTACTCTATCTTTATAGTACAACTAACTAACTAAGGAACCCTAGAAATTAAATTATAAGAATTTAATTAATTATAGACATGTTCTTCGATCTTAGAGCTTCTAACGTTCAGATTAATAACGTGACACCGCAGCATACATCATGTTTGCCGCGCTGGAGTAGCTTTCACTTACAATAGCTCGTGATTTACTTACGGCAATATTAACATCGGTCGGAGATACACAACTCATCACACACGATACGTGGCTCGAATACTCCCTCGTGATAAGGATTGCCTCCCGCTGCCGACATATCACCGATAATTTTGTTATCATTTAGAAATATTATACCCCAAATACAGTTCCTAGGAACTAAGTGGAGGCTTGTTAGTATGCCTGTCTCGTATACTGTTTTTGTTTCGATTTCTAATGAGTTACGTTGATAGTTTTCGGGTATGTTACCAAATCACTAAAGTATATAAAAAACCAAGGTATTTTTTGTTGACGTATCTTTTCACGAATTTAAAAGAAAAGAAGACAATAGAATATAATGACTACCTGTTCTTAAATTACAAAGAAAATAAATAGGTACAGGGTCCTATTCCAGTATTTCAGGCTGCATCAAGGGTATAATTGAGCTAAATGTTTTCTCGACAAAATAGGAATGCAAGAATTGTGGTCGAGATAAGAATTTACTAGCATCACGTGTCAGAATTTATACTACAAAGATAACAACAGCTGAAAGCTAGTACATTGCGTGCCGGTACCACGCTGTACACTGTAGACACGCAAATGCGTTATCTAAAACCATCGTTTTAAACTGTTTTGTCTGAAGAACCACGGTGCTAAATGGCTTCAACACAGAAACGTTGTGATCAAAGGTACGGATCTCTCCTTATCCCTAAAGAGGCGTATATTATACTCCAATCGCAAAATCGAATCGGGCCTAGTGATTCATAATTCAATTCATGGACTGTAGAATTATCACCTGGTTATTAAAAACACCCACCAAGAAACGTGTCGAACTTGAAGGAAATCAATACGATTACAGGAAACCCGTGAAAACGCACACCAATGGCATCTGAGAACAGAATAATGTCGACAGAATTGTATTAATGACAATTGTGTTATTATCTCGCGACCGGGCAATTTATAATATAAAATTGCAAATAATGCTATTATTTAACACTTTGCGTTTAATCCATGTGAAAGTTCAAACGGCATTTCGTATAATTGATATATTTTAACTAGCAGAGAGATGTGTTAGAATTTGTCACAAACCGGTACGGAGGTAATTCCAGCACGGCGACCGGCGACCGACGACGGCTTACACCGCGGGCTCATTACTGAGGCGCAGGAGGCAATTAGTGTCGCCGTACGACCGCCGCCGTCGCCGTCGCTCTATGTTTACCAGTTACCTTTGTTATTTTCGCAACGATGTCCACTGACACTTTGGCTGAGCTTATTAAAAATAGTTTATTTATACGTTCCGGTGATTTTGATAATCGTGCAGTTGCTATCACTTCCTTGTTTTGTTAGTCAAGCCGATGAGGTCAATCAATGGGTCCTAAATTCGATTTCTAGCGAGGCAAAAATTTGAATGTTGAATTTTAGATTATCTTCTATGGCTATGTACTCGTATGATGTCAAGGACACCCACGACATAGAGGATTCCATTAAGGCCTATGACTGTTGTATAACGTTGAAAAGAAAGAAAAATAAAATTATATGTTTTTTTATAACATTATTAGTATCACTCTCAACTTTCTTTAATATTTGTTTGAAAAATAGCAAGTAAAAATATATAAGTAGAACGGTACAACTCTATAAATATTTAAAATTGCCGAACTGAATTCAAACAACGAGTAAAATTTAAGCTTAACACAGGAATAGTAGCACAATCTAACCAAAATCCTCATTACGCTGCATCCAAAACGAATTAAAACGTGGCGGTAATCTCGTAGCTACTACAGAACAGAAAGTAGGCCGGTCCCATCGCGCTTTCGAACGCGATTCGGAGGTGCAATTTCTCAGAACGCGACAATCAACACGAGTCAGCGTCAGTGGTGATGACTTGTACCGCGACAGCACGCACATTACTTATTTTTAGGACTGTCGTGGTCATGCAGCAGTTGCATTTCAAATATGATCCCAAAAATAAATTAATAGAAACACAGAATATATCCACTACTAAGAAAATATTTTTTTGAGTGCTTCTAACTACGACAATGCCATTAAATGGCAAACATTACTATGCCCGCTGTTACAATACAATGTCGTAGTATTGCTGACCTCTGTCGTTTGTCGCATTGTTTAAAATCCCACCTTAACGGTATTCCGCCGACTGCCGACTGCGCCACTTGTGATACTCGGCGCTTCAATTGCCATCGTCGCGTCGTAGAAACGAATGTGTTTTACTTACAGCTTTGTCAAAAGGCCCTTACCCCTTACCGAACAGTATTTTCAGGAAACAAAATCGTGAGATACGGTTTAATGGTGTGAGAAAATGTAGATTTAGATTCATGGACATATTTTGATTACCTAATTCTTTTCCGTAATAACAGGAAGCTTCCATTTTGAATTAGGAAGATTCTTTTTGACTTGAGTGATGTTTGCTGTATTTCAGACGTAATTGGGCTGTGTTTATGTCCTAAATTAATCGTGTACCACATAATTTAAATTTATACATAAAATTCATCTTTCTTCTCGTAAACTTTAACTATGCCAATTCTAAGGGATCCAAAATAAACTTGAATCGTACACGTATTAATATAAAATTGACTTAGAAAACTTAGCTGACAGCGCACGTATAATCTACATATATATAAAGCGCGTCATGAGCCTGCAGAGCCAGCACTGTATCGTGTACGGAGGAACAACAATCTTAATATCGGCGTGTGTAGAGAGCCGACAACACCACCGACACCCGGCCGTCACATTACGAACGTGACTCGAATCCCGCGCCAGCTGATAAAGCCGGCCATTCGCGACTACTGAACCACGTGCTGCAGTGAGAGTAAATATTTTATGTCTGTGAGAAATAGCAACGCTTTTACGATGTAACCAGTGGTAAGCTTGATGAAACATCCCGGGAGACCCCATGCTGTGCTAATAAGAAAATTTGATTACTTCTGCAGTGGATGGGTCCTACACCTAGTTACACGTTTCTTTCCCACGTGATTTGTGTACCTAATATTATTAGATTTGATTTGTAAAATGTGAATCTATTTATTTTCAGATAAAATTATATTGCGTCGGTGTTTCTTACATAGATGATTATTTGACATTCAATATAGTAGGAGACCGGTATATCATGTATATTGCTGAACAATCGTCGCGAGGGCCGTTAAACAAATCCCAACTTATTTACCGGAAGTTTTTATTTATTCGTTTCTGTCAGTGGTTGACTCACACGCCTCAACCTTCCTCATAGATCACTATCTTTTGGTAAGATACCGCATGAAAATCCCCACAATATGTTTAAAGTTTATTTCGTTTGCCCAAACTGTTCACGCACCTCAACAGTTTGTCACAACACGCTCTTTTATATTCAAATACAAAGACATGTCTTCTATGTGGGTATTTTTTTGGGCTCTTTACCTAAAAGGTAAAAACGGAACCTATTACTGACCTTCTGATTTCTGTCTGTCTGTCAGCGGGCTGTATCTCATAGACCGTGATAGTTAAAAAGCTGTAATTTTCACAAATTATGTATTTCCTTTGCCGTTATACAAATACAAAAAAAACATAAAAAAATATATTATAGATGGGCTCTCATAAAACAAACTTAATTTTCTTTTATGTTGATATTTATTTAATGTAAAAAAAGTTTTATTGTTTTATCGAATCTACTCGTACCTATTACAATAAATTCGTTTACTCTAACTTGTCGAAACGCTTTTAGAACAAAGTTTATTCTACTTTGTATAAACTAGTTTGTTACCGACGTTTGTAGTACCTATTTAAGAATAAATTATATTATGTATCTAATTTATTAGAACGATGTGAATTGTTTACTTTCTATTTATGAAACGTGGACAAAATGCCAGCATGAAATACTTACAAATCTTCAGTACCTGTCACAATTACGAGATAAGTAATAAGTACACATCAATTAGTTATCTAGCAATAACAGTCCACGTGGAGTGACAGTCAGAATCAGTGAAACTAAATCCAGTGTAGCCAGTTCTACAAGATACTAAATTATGTATATGAAATTCAGTGAATATATAATTAAATCAGCCTCATAAAATGTTAAAACATAGACGATAAAAAACAATTTTTGAACGTACGGAAGCTCCCACACCGCTGTTTAATGACCAGCGCATTACAGGCGCCTTACTTAGTCCAAACTTCCAAGCGATGATTTATGGGGCAACGTGTCAGCGCCATTAAAAGTTGAAGCAGCGAGAATAAAATATTATGAACGAATAAATTTGTAAACGTTGGTTTTGATTCGTGTGCATTACAGTGATATGTATCGTTAGAAGCGCGTTAAACAATTACTGGCTTTCATTTTATATTTATGTATAATTATTGACTTACTAATTATTTATTTATCTGTCCGACCTTTGATACCTACATGTTTAATAAACTCCGAGATAGATTGACGTAGTTTCCCTGGCAAATTTGAATTAGAAATAAGTTTTTAACTTTACATCTACGGTGTATGCTGGATGGTACAACATACTTTGACCTTTACTAGAAGATCCTCAGCCAATATTTATAGCATTTACTTGTATTTTAGGCTACACTCCAATAAATACTTAAAGATTCTTCTAGGCAACGATTAAAGAGCTTTCGAGTGACTTTGAAAAGGCTTATTCCACTCACAAATTAATCAATGTCCCGGTTGCTAAAACTTACAGGATTACCGCTCAGGAATATTTAGTAATCCTACTAATATTATAAATGTGAAAGTTTGTAAAGATGTTTGGATATTTGGATGTTTGTCCCTCCTTCACGGTCTAACCGTTGAACGGATTAAGCTGAAACTTGGTACACAGATAGGTTGCATCCAGGAATAGGACATAGGGTACATTTTATCCCGATTATAGGTTCCCTTGGGACGAAATCAATATTTTGTTTATCGACTTTTCCGCGGGCGGAGCCGCGGGCATCGTCTAGTAATATTATAAAGCAGTGACTACTAAAGCTATGTCATTAAATAGGTTTCATTAATTTACTGAAAATTCACCATTACAAGAAAATTCAACCATGTTTTTGTATGAATGCGTATATTTTATTGAGCTACTAGTATATTCTTTTTTAGTAATAGAATGATCTAAATGTTGCTAAGCGCCATCGATAGCAGCACAAAATAATCTATAAGTTACAAAATAATCAAAACAAAACTCGAAAACAAATTTAGAATTCTTTTAAAATTAGGTATTACAGCGAATGCAGCAGTTTGATCACAGGTATTGATTGAAATGCACTCTTTTGTTTGGTAAGGTTTTTTCGAATAGCGCAACCTGAATACATACCAAACAAATTGGTATTAAAGAGCTCGCGCGGCTTTTGAATTTGTGGACGAAAAAACTTTGTTTGCCGGCACTTTTATATCCCAACGAGAGGAAGAATTTTAATTGAAATATCTTTAAAAGTGTTATGTGTTTGAACCTTTGCCGTTTTATTCTTTTGATGAAGTACATGTTTTAATTAAAAGCCCTTTTTGTGCGCTTTTTATCGCCTAACTCACGGCTGGGTAGATGACGCTAGTCATGTCAGTCATGACTGTCATGAATTAAAATTATATTATCAGGTTTTCGGCACTGCACTGCTTATTTGTATAGGTTGTTAATATATATAAACAGTGAAATATTCCCTTAACATTCATGAAAACCTCCCTGAACTTCCGCCAACACTAATATCCAAGGATTCCAAACATACGAGTGACGCAAACTGAAAACAAATGGATTAAGCGGAATGTGATTAAAGATAAAACAAGAGCGCGACGCAGGAAGCCGATTACGATACGCGTAAGTTTATTCCTGAGATAGGGATCATACATTTTGTTTTCCTTATTATATATCTTTAATGTTAAAAAAGACGTTTTTAATCGAAATCTTCTAATTTTGTTATGAAATGAATCGTTTCCCGTTACCCCATGTGTCGGTCAGGAGGGCGTTGGTCGTTGGCACCTCGACAAATGAGGCGCTTTATCTCAGTCCGTCTTCTTTGTAGTCGAGTCAGTCTTTTTAATTTTCAATTAGATACAATATTTTGTTATTTTATAAATTTTATTTTAAATTATCTCAAACATATTATCTTTAACTCTACAATTAGGTAGCTTTGTAAAGTTAAATTTCACAATTCTATTGTAAACAGGACTCATTACGATTCTGTTCCCAGAAGTATTGTCGTTTATGGTAATTAATCTCATCCACATATTTATTTACAACAAACTAGAATAAACCAAGTTTATGAAAACAATTTAATATTATTAAAAAGAGGATTCCTCTCAGAAGGATATGTGATTGGTGTAAATCAACCCGATTTACTTTTGCTCACGACGGCGTGTGACGATCAGGTGCATCGCTAACGGGCCTACTTTGTGGTATAGTTTGGTATTATTCAAAGTAGAAGTTACTTGGTGAGTTGCAAAAACCATTTTCTTTTGTTGCTAGTTCTTAGGTCTTCGATTACATTATAATTTGGTAAAATAGAGTAAAGTTTTTGTTCGTGCGCCTACTCTTATACATATATTACTTTAATTTGCTTCGGCTTTGCTATAATTTTATAAAAACTAGACTAGAGATGAATACTAGGACAAAGACAATCATACAATTGGACATAACATAAATCGGAATACTGTGAGATATAGATAGCCGGACTTATGTGAGGGCTGTCATCGAAAACTTTGTCAAAGAGTACGAAGGAATGAGCACCAAATTCCGATAATAAACCATTGTTACAAAATGAGGCGATCAATCAATCCTCGCGACAAATGACCGCTAGTGTCGTCGCCGCGTGACACTGATTAGGAGTCTTGTTTCAGCCAAATATTGAATCATCGCTCGACTTAATGATTCGTTTACAGTTACAGTTTATTAACAATATAACGTGATGATATTAGGTTTGAATATTATTTTAATGCGGACCGGAACTTTCGTGCAAGCTTTCATGTGGCTTCTAATTATGTCGGCAAGTCAACTTAAGCAAAGCGTTATATGAAGTGGGTGAATCATTAACCAGAGTTGTATAGCCACAATAAGCGAATAGTTATTTAGTTTATTTAATCTTTTTCTATCCTAAAATTTATAATTTCTGATTGAAGCAGAATCAATTCGACTATAGGCAAAACGCGAAACACATGTTAAATGCAAATCGAATAGGAGCTTTGGCACTACATTGAACGCTCGTAATACGTGTACATATCGACTTTGCTGTAGATACTAGCATTGTTACTCCCAAAACGAAATACATAAGTAGTATATTATTGGGCATT
>LGAG01000302.1:41396-59273 GCA_001278395.1 Lerema accius | reverse complement strand
GCCTGATTGTATCGGGTTTACTTGCCGATACGGACAACAACACTAAAATGTAAAGTAATTTTTTGTATAAATATCGGCGCCAATACGATAAAATCGATGCTACAAAGATGGTTTGATGATAATAAGCTATTTCTAAGGAAAATTCTGATTTAACAAAACAGATCTCGATAACTTACATAAAAGCATTGCATTAAAATTCGAAACCGACAAGCAGAATTGGAATATGTACTTAAAAATTAAATTGTTTTCGTTGCTACGCTCCGCGCTACGATGCTACGTGCTACGACGTCCTAACGCTACAATTTTGCTACGAGGCTACGAGCGTGCTACGAAGATTTAAGCACTTTTTCGTTGTAAAGTTCCCTACGAGATGCAATCATTATACATTGTGCTGTTGTTTACTGCGCACTAAGCTTTGTTACAAAACGTAAAATATTCTCCACAAAAATTGAATCATAGAAAAAGAATCTATATAATTTTTAAAGCACAGGATTTATTTTAAAATTCAGCAACTTTCTTAAGGTGTTTTCTATTTTTTTAATTATCAAAGAAATGACACTATTTAAGGCAACGTGACTTTTATTTTCAATTTTGAAACGGTTGATATAGTTGTCATTAATCTTTAACAAAGGGCTTGTGAATGTGTTGTTAGTAAATAATGGTATTCCAATTAGTAATCGTTAGTATTTATCGGAGTCGAAGTTGGTTAAGAGGTGGATTACTAACCGCAAGTATACATGTTCGCCTCTCGTGCATATATACAAAGTAACATAGTAAAATTTCACAGCGCCATATAACAATGACCAGTTTTTGTGTCGTACAATAGATATAGAGTTATTTTCAGTACAAACTGTAGATGTCCGCGCTCACAGCGACGCGGGCGCGGACGGGGTGTATTATTATAATGAGTCCATACCGCAATTGTTCCGTGATAATTACAGCCAAATGTGGATGTCGTTAAAATTTTAGTTAATGAGTGTTAGTGCTTACAAGTGCACTTTATTAATATAACTCTGTATGAATACACATTTTCATTATTTTGTGGATTTTTTAAATATAATTCTGATGGTGAAACTCTACTCCATTCTTTAGTAGGTACTATGTATAGATACTCTTTGTATGATACTATCGTACCGATTAATTTGTTAAGTTCATTAAAATTAAGTTTTAATCTTTTAATTACGTAATCAAAAATGAGATTTGTTCATCAAGTCAAAGACAATAACTCCCAAACTCCACATTCTGTTTTTAGTGAAGCGAGCGAGTAACAGCTGGGAGACAATAAATAACTACCGTAGTGAAGTCAGTAACGAGTTTAAAAACCCGAATAAATTATATCTTGTTATAAATTAAATAAACTCGCACCGGGAAGACACAAGTGCCGGTACATCTGGCAGCCTCCTCGCTGCGGCCGCATTGTAGGAGCTCGCGGCATATCATAGTTGCAGCTTACCAGATAATCTGTTGCTACCTGGCTTCTACGAGTTTAGCTCAACTGATGAAACTTGATCCAGCCTTACTAATATTATAAATGCAAAAGTAATTCTATGCCTGTCTGTCTGTAATGAATGAATGTGGAGATACTTTTAGGTTTCCGGAAAGATTTTTTAGTTTTCTAATTTATCATAAAATATATTTTATAGCAGATAGATTTCAAACAAGCAACGTCTTACTTTTTACTGGTTTTACGACAAAATCTTTAATGATTTTGATAAATTTGACAGGTTAAAATTGGTATGAACGCCCAGGAATCACGAAACGGTTCCTACAGAGACCGAAAGTACCAAAACTAAGATAAAACTATCTAAAGCAGCTAAAGTTTTATTAAAGCGAAGTGAGGGAAGTTTCCAAAATACATAATAAACTAAGTACTCGTATCAACAACGTGCGAACAACAAACATCGAGAGAACAAGAGAACGTCGCATGGAAATACAATTAATGAGTTCTCATCATTGTGTCGTAGAGGAGCCGTAGCCTAACGTAGCACGTCGGCGTAGCGGATGTGCATTGTACGGCAGCGAGTGCTACGTGAGTGCTACGTGTGCTACGCCGCTTAGTGACTTGAAATGGCTACGTTGCATTTATCATACCTGCAGCTCAATTGTTCTAGGAGAATCTACAAACTAGCTCTTAATATAAAATAAATTCATTATGAGGTGCGCAATGTGCGAAAATGTTATTACTCATCGCGTTTTTTCCCATTCAACCCATTTATTATTTTGGATGGAATTTAAACGTGTATTATTAAAATAAGTAGGGACGAGTTAATCTGATCAGTAATACTTGCGTAAATTGAGTCACACTTTTGTAACGTACATCATAATTCGTAATAATTTGATAGTAAGGGTTTAAACACGAAATGGAAAGTAATGGAATTATATAAAAGCCCGCGGTAAGTAAAAATAAGAAGTACAATTGTTTAAAACGTATAAATCTGTCGTGTTCGTTGGCGGGCACCCAGCGCCGCCAGTAACGGACAAGTCAGAAAATTCATTGTGATGTATGAGAAATGGTTTAACGAATCGCTGCGACTTTGATATACGTTTCCGAGGAGCTGCTGCGATCTTCGATACGAGGCGCTCCAGCCCACGACACCCAGAGCTCCAGCACTCCGCTCGCAGAACATATACGAGTATATCTTCACATTTATAATAGGTACTTCATGTCTTAATCTCTATTATTGAAAGTCCCTTTTAAATAATAATTCCCAACATGACCGATAATTGAAGGATCATTGTGTTTTTAAACAAGATGAGATGATTTTATAACACACTGAAGAGATTTATTATTGAGTTCACTACGTCAATTAAGAGAACTTACTAACAAATGTTTTTCCATTAAAAACAAAATTCCTCGTGCTCAGGTGAAATCTCTGGAATGCTTTGGCGCACTACAATCACAGGTTCTTGGAATAGTTACCACTTTAATATTAAAAATGTTGTACAACATTTTTTGAAGTATATTAACAGTTAGTAAAGTGATAAATAAAATGGTTTATTACTCTTAAATCTTCTATTTATTAAATTTAATTATCAAAGGAAATGCATTCCACATTTTAAAACAATATTGTGACAATTTTGGTCAATGACCGCTAGTTCTTATATTTTTTCTCCATCCCGTCTTCTCTCCTGCCAGTTTACATCTTGGTTGATTGCAGAGTCGCGGAACAAAAGTGTAACGACAAGTTTTATATTGAAATAGAAATTAAAAGTAATAACTACTGTGTTACATATCGGCAAGATGTTAAAAAAGGTATCGTATGTATCCGTTTACATTTTAAAAATGTATTGTATTCGGGATGACATAAGCCTAAAAATATTATTTAGTCAGGGATCCTACTAACTAGGTATACCAAGCTGCAGATTGGATCAAGGACGAACGTCAATGGCGCTCATGTAATACAATACAAACATATTTAATTGCCGTACCTGCATATAAATTAAGCGGTGATCATTATGTACACAGCAGTATTTGTCGGATAAACATTTACCGAGTGATGATACTCCACGCACGTGTCTTCCACACACACACAGACGTGCAGCAAACAACGGCTCTTTAAATGTGGGTCGCGCGAATGTTCGCATTATTAGCTCTCAAGTACAAAAGGTTTATGTCAGTATGAGCGGGTTATTACCGCTGTGAGCCGGTTTTCAGGTTCACTCCGAACGGTGTGAATGATGGCTACCGCTCCCGAGGCGCTCCTTGATTCAATTAATCGTTGTTTTATTCGCAATTAAACAAAATTAAATATCAGTAACGAGCTGAGTGTAGCAGTATCTACTTATATGTAAACCGTGGGACCATTTAATGGGAACCAAGTTATAGTGACCGCGACTTACATAGTGTAAGTACAGTAAGTAACTAGTCAAACAACACGTAGCCAATACATCCAAAGATTAAGGAAACAATAAGTAACACTTGTGTGTGGCAGGCTAGCAGGCCACACACAGTGTAGGGTTCCATAGTTGCTTAATTATTCATAAGCTTATTTAAATACACATTCAGTTTATTATTTATTTATGTGCAATTATTGTATATATTTTTTTTTTAAACCAGAGCGCTTCAGCCAAAATTGTAAATCCCAATATTTACGCTCGACCTAATAAGTTGTGGTTGAATTTCGACCACAAAGCGAGTGCTCTAGTAATGATTATAATTCAAAACTCATGCAGAGAGCTACGTACTGAGTTATGCCGGCTGAAATGCCGAGGTTAGTTACTCTAATTAGTCAGAATTTGGAATGTGGCAATCCGCTAGCCAACATCATTTGCCAATATCGCAGAGTTAACCGTACTCCGTACAAATTTTAAATATCGTCGTTTATTATTCTTATAAGACAGAATATGCACCTTCAATGAACTCATATATTTTATGGCCGACGCGACGTGATAAACAATTTTATTTAAGACCTCGTTCATAGCTCGGAGATGTAGTCATTAGACTGTGGAGCATAATTTTAAAGACAATCAAGAGTGAGTGAATTCCAATACTTCGTCCGGCGTCCATTTATCTATCGGTAAATTTGTGCTACCACCGGTCAGTAAGCGATAAAACTTGTTTTCTTATTTTGATAATAGAGTAGTCATTTCGAACTATGCCTTTTAAATGAATGCTTTAATTTTTATTATTGCTAGCCTCTCTGTAAATTTTTATTAGAAATTACCGCAGTAAAAATTCTTATGTGAAGGAGCAACAAGCAGAGGATAGTATTATAGAACTCTGTATAATTGCATACCTGTCATAGGTATTTTAACGTTGTATCTTTCCTAACCGTACGCGTGGGCACCAAATCGTCAGAAATTTTCAAACGTTCGCTTTTCTTCGTTGTGTGTGTGTGAAGCCGCTGCCTGCGTCTCCTCAAACAGTTGGCTCGTTGTTTTATGAATCCTAGATCCGCTTTTATTAACTGCAGCGGAACTTTTTCTATGAAGCGAGATTATATTCGAGCTCGTCGATCTTGCCGCTTAGTTAAACGTGAATATTTTAAGCAAATTCTTAATTTCTTTGTTTTTATTGAGCGATTAAACAAGAGATACAGATAAATTGATACTTTGAAGTTTTAAACTGATAATATTTACATTAAATATTGGTAAATACTTTTTGAAGTCAGTGAACGCTTCGTGAATTATTCTTCTAATTCCATCAGATTCTCAGGAGGCAAGGTTGTGATGCAAGCATTATCTTCCATTTTTATAAATTGCAAGAAGAACCACATTATACCATGAATTTATACGATCATAATCTCGCCTTATTTTTACTAAATTTTACTTCGGAAAGACGATAACAATTTTCAGAACTTTTATTTGTTAGAAACAACTCGAAGGAACTGAACTTTAGAAGCCAAACTATAAGATGACACTCATCGTGTTGCTGATGTGAGGGGCCGACGGTGTCAAAAGGACAAAAATTCCTCATTCTTCGTCGCTGAGATCAAGTCGGCGCGGACCTCAGACATTTTACGTGCTAACAACAAAAAGGGAATATGCGAAGAGAAATGAATTCCCGCAAAAATATTGCGGTGAAAGCTTAACCGGCAAATCAGCGTGCTTTGTGAATGGCAAATCGCTCACGGAGAGCGCTTTAGGTGAAATTACCTGTGTTCGGTGGTAAGCGGCTTTGCGATGTGCGCGCCGCTAATACACGTATCCTACAATTGGAAATTGAAACTGAATAATGTTTTACGACAAATTGTTGCTTCCTCGTACGATGCTGGTATACGATGTCTTGACACGACTAGAGAAAGACAGCTAACGGATAATATTATAAATTTAAAAAATCTTTAGTTATGATGTTACAAAACATTTCGGTCTTCTGCTTCTTTTTTTTTACTTATCCAGAACCATTCATTAAAGTCGACAACAGAATTTAAAAAGAAATAAACATGCATACAGTGTTTAAATATTTACAGCAATCATTTTTAGCATTTAAAAATTTTACTGGAAAATTGTACTATTCGGAAATGATACACGACAATATTAGAAAACGTATTGAGTTATGCTGCGTCAGCCTACAGCCGCTCGCCGCGAGATGAGGGCGCACCGCGTTTAATCTTAAGATCTGTGAGCTCTTGAGAGCTCTCGGCGAGCGGATCGTGTTTGAACAAATGCGAGGCAACGGGTGCCGAGAGGCAGCAGGTCAAGAGTTCCACACACAACGTCACATTAACCACATTAATATCTCCCTTGTTATACATCTCCTATGCTAATGGGAGTATTCGATCACAATGTAGCCGTACCTAATACCGAGCGATACATCAACAGCTCTGACGGAAGTGTTCGTTTACTGCGATACAAAATAAACATCAAACAATATTTTATAATCGTAAATATAATTTATATCCATTGTAGAAAATTGAGTTTGATTGAGTAAAATCTAGTTTCTCAAAAGAATACTGTGAACATGAGTACGGGTTCGGTAATAATCAAGCACTATTAATGTTTTCTTGAGAAAATTTATGATAAAGTAACGAAGTTTTTTTTATTGATTATATACGATTATATTTGAAACATGATTATGTTACACCTAGTTGAGTCGATACCGGCGTACCTGTAGGGCTTCAGGCTATAAGCTATAAATAGATCGGTCAGGAAGGGGGCTTTCATTGACCCGAGCCAACGCCCCCACGACGAGTGCGTGGGTGAACCATAACACGGTAGCCGATACATCATAATGGTACGACGGTCATCGCTTATTTACAGAGCGCCTGAAGAATTCATCTTGCACATATTAATCAAACTACTCGTTAGCTTACTTGTGGTGTAAGGTGGCAGGATAACAAATAAAGTTTTTATAAAATACCTCAGTTATATTTTATTATTATTAGTCAGACAACGACGCTTGCATGTGACCTACCAAGATTATTAAATAGGCATTAATTCATTATGATTAAGTTTTCACGTCGTAAAGTCGGATAAATAACGATGCCCTTAATAATTTTATTATCATTGAAACAGAATTCTCTTTGTCATTCGTTAGGTGCACATTTCATTTCATTAAACAAATCCGTCCCACTACGCAACGTGTTAACAAAACAAAAATCAACGGCAAATTCTTTTCAAACAATGTTGCCGACAAAATAAACAAAATAACACATAAACAAAGTACACATAAACACGGTAAACACGGAGTTAACAAGACAAATTGGAAATGTTATGAAAGTATTTGTCGGATCGCTGTGGACGAGGCAATCGCTTCCAGCGAATTGATAAATCAAATTGTGAAACGAAGTTGCCGAAATGTGTCACGAAATAAATGAGATGTCAATCCGTGTAGTGTGTATGCATATATTATGTACCCTACTGTACAAAATACAAGTATTAATCTTTATTTTTCGGAAAACAGAGATCCATAGTGTCAGTAAGAATTATTTGGTCAACTACATGTCATTGAGTTACCTACTTGCAAAACTTATGAAGATAAATCACTGTTTTCCAAAATAGTCCAAGTGTCCACAAGATGATTAATGGGGTGCTGAAAAAAAACAACGTACAAACATTTTGCTCTTTGAATTGTATTATTGTTAGTAATAAACCTGACACAAAGCTTGTCTAAGCAAGTTAATATTCAAGAGTATTAGATGGTCGTTAAATAGAAATGTAACTAGACCCGTAGACTGATTTTAATCAGGATTAAAGCCTTATTTAAATAAATTTGTACTCGTATTTAATTAGGATTGTGGTCTTCTTTGGGTTGTTTAAA
This sequence comes from Lerema accius, assembly GCA_001278395.1. Taxonomy (NCBI): domain Eukaryota; kingdom Metazoa; phylum Arthropoda; class Insecta; order Lepidoptera; family Hesperiidae; genus Lerema; species Lerema accius. The sequence continues at coordinate 51,574 of LGAG01000302.1, read as the reverse complement.
TTGCTTGTAACCTCCTGAGTACAGTCCCCACTAAACAAGTTATCCTTACTAAGAATCCGAGTGTACACAATGTACTGGAGTAATGCCGAGATCAGTTCAATGAGTGTAAGGCGAGAATACGAGTGTGACTCGTACTAAATGTTTGTGTTTCACGAATAGAATAATGAAAACACATTCACACACAGAAATCAAACAATGCCGAACGTTTGCGTTATTCCCTCAAAGTGTTCGTGGGTCTGGTTTAATTTAGCGTCGCGTGACAATGTTCAAAGCCAGGGCCCGACAAACGTCGCCGCGCTTTGAGGGCGTGTATCGACAATGCTTTTAGTTACATCTACGAGTATATATATCCTAACAAAAGATTATATCGATTCTTTTAACTGCATTTTCTGAACATTACTAAGAACCTTACTGAAAATTACTAAAACTCTGAGGAAACAGAAGATAATTTGCTGTTTTATGTTTAGACAGTAACGCGCAAAGTCGGATATAACACTGTTTCGGTTAATACAATAAGCAAGCCGCAGTTGCAGAGCGGTAAAGAGGCGGTAACGTTTTCATTAGACAAGTGTCGACTATTAACCGTAACACCATAATAGGTGACTATAAACTATTTAATGTGCGAACATAAAGTGACATTGAAGCAGGTCATAAACGGACGAGAAACTACTCCCTCGGTATATATTTTGCGTCTGTCGATATGTTATGAGTCGTAACTTGAGCTATTACACGGACTGTTTATGAGTTCATAGCGATGACAAGTAAATATTGTCCTCCATTAATATTCAGCTTACGACTTGGTTCGCGTCGACTGAAATAATAAAATGACTTGTGGATGAAAGCTTTACTGCCGACCCTTGAGCGATCAAATTACAATTGACATATTATTTTTACTGTCCTCTCTGGAGATGGCTACACTGGTTAGTTGACATTATTCTAGTGTCGATACTAAATGAGACTGGCTACAGAGCGGTTCAATTAACAAAACGAAAAGATTGATAATTGTTACGTAATACAATTATTGTGGTTATATCCGATATATTTAATAAATTCACAAGATAAAGGAAAGCAAGTAATTTAGTTTTGACAATATAAAGTTAATAATGAATAAGAAATAACAACAAATTTAAAATAAGGAATAACATTAACGATAAAGAAATGTGGAAGGTGGAGAAAGTCAATATGGCAAACATTATTATGGTAACGGGAAATGTAGACTCCGGCAATCTATCGTCGATTTCTGACAGAATTAGTTTACCCAGACCCAGAATCAGGTAATTACAGTAAACGATACCTTAGTTTAGACATAATTCAGAGTACATAGAAATACTCTACCCACTCCCACGTACTCGTAGTATAGGTAAGTCAATTCAAACAGAGGAAATTAAAACATACTACTCAAAGCTTTTCATGGAAACATAAACAGAATTTTAAAAGCCAATATTAAATTGCAGCCAATGTTAATAGTGCTTATCAACATGCACAAACCAAACACTTGATCGCGGTCGTCACACAGCGCCGCGAGTGGGGAAACTGTTCAGAGTGAATAGCTTATAAAATAGGTACATACAATTAGTTTCCTTTAGATTGAGTCCTGTTACGTTCCGCAGTCTTTCGTTTAGTGTATAATCTTTTGTACTCAATGACAGTTTAGTACAAAATTCAGTCGTAATTGAGCAACGAAACAACTATGTACTATAAATATCATCTGTCAATCTGCATTATAACTAGTTAATGGGATGCACGCCAACAATCTACAATCAAATTACCCGAAGTCATCGTCATCTTCAATCCGACTTTATAAGTAAAGCCTTTAAACCTGAGGTTATGTATGAAGTTGTCATTGTAAACAACTTTTTAATTCGTGTGTTTTTCCACCCACGGCTGTGGTTTGTGCAACGGCGAAAGAAAAATAAAATCAGCCTCGAATGCGAGTAAAACTGTTTTTATTTCAACGGTTTCAAATTATGGGGAAATACAAATTTTTCACACGCGATTGCATTCGATTCGTCGCCGCGTTTTATTTTTCGGTTTTAATTTTCCATTTCGTTCAGGCGTTGTTTGATGGGTTTGTAATTTTTTCATGTAGATTAAAATAAACTGGAGACCTATTCTGGCGTTGAATGTCGACGATAGCTGATTATGTCACACTTGTTCGACATGACTTCCTGGCAGATGTAAATATTAAACTCTGATAACATTCTACTATTCAGTAGTTTACGTGATGCCCGCACAGACTGGCAGTATTTGGGACTCTATGTAGTTAAAACCAACTTAGAGATTTGACCCCGTTACAGTTTTATTACTGTAGATAAAGCCCGAAATCAGCCATTTTGTGTTTCTAACTAGTACTGAAATCCAAGACACTGTCTATATAAATACACGAGACCGTACTTCCTACAAATGGTATGAAAGCTTGTACAATAGTTCCACGGGAGGGAGGATACTTTGAGCAAACAAATCCATTCGCCGCCCGGTCGGCCCGGCGGCGGCGGCGCTGCGCAGATACTTAGCGCGTTCTGTTTGTTCTACGCCGCCGAAACTTTACTGCCATCACGTGTTTATAATAATCGTAGAAAAGCGATTTTTTATTCTATGTGCTTACTACTTACTTATTTAGCTCAAAATAAAATTCAGCTTAAAATAAAATTACATGAGATTGATTACATTAAAAATACATGTTTCCAACAAAATCTCAAGAGTCTCTGTGGAGTCATTGTATCATTATTACAGTAGTTATGAAATAAGATATTGCAGTTCAGTTGATACACGAGAGACCGTCAGTCCCCGCTCCAGCGGCCGCTGCCTCGTCCGCTCCGCCCGTCACTAACGCCGCAAAATATTTGCACAGGACGAAGATTACGAGCAAGTTGGCACCGCGCTATAAATAACGGGGTAATGACGGAAGAGTTTGCGGACAACGACCGGTGCTCCCGAATACCGGCAGTTGGCTCGTAGTTCGAGTGTGGCTTTAGCGAGGCTTAGAGCCAACACCTGGAACTACAGCTTATGGCAGACAATTCACTTGTTCTAACAACATTTGAACGAAAAAATAGTGGTAGCCTTAGATTTAACGTAGCCGTACACCCCTTCTTTTTAAAAGCTATTAGAAATAAAAAAAATTGGTAAAGAAAAATATCGTGAGAAACACCTGGAAATTTCCCATAAAGTTCTCAACCCTGTGTGAAGTTAGCCAGTCTTAGCTAGCGTAGATTGTGGCCTTTTGCCAATTTATAAAGAAAGACCATTTATGTTATTGAGGAGACATACTCGTAAAAACATTAATTTCGCTGAACCAGGAATTGAACTAGTATTATCTAAACATGGATCGTATAACGATTGAGCCATCCGATCATTCGTTCTTTTCCAAATACGAAACCTGTAAAACATATGACCGTATAGCGTGTCCCGGTTCAACGTTAATACTTACAATTTTCTAAAGCGTGTTTCCATGTTCACGTTCGTATTTCCTGAAAGCGCTCTTTAGAGCTTCCGTTGAAATCAAAACGTTATTCAAGTCGAGTGGAACTGTCGGATGTGCTATGTCTGCGAGTCTACTGCGTGCCCGTTTCTGTTATTATTGTTTTTATTATATTACAAATTGACTCGTCGTGTTCTAGTTGGGGATCGATTAATAACAAGAGGTGACCATTTGTCATTATAAGTAACAATAGATCTGTGATCAACTTTAAACGGGACAAATTACTAACAATTAAAATAAACGATTACTTACATTACCTACAGAACTTGCCTAGTCCTAGTAATAACATAACCTACTGATGACTGTGATGTAAATACATCCAGTAATACGATATACGTATGTATGAGTTTATTAATTTCCGCATAGGGCAGTTTAGTAGAACTGATTTAAATTTAATCGTCTTTAACGTAAGCGAATGCGTTACATTCTTTATTATTAAGTAGAAAAAATTGGTCTGTTCAAGGAAACAACAGTAACACGAGCGAACGCCTTAACAAGAGTATCTGCTCGCACGCGGGCACCGGGCCGCCGCCGGGCCACCGGGCCACCGGGCCGCCGGGGCAGAGGAGAGCCATTTTTCTGCGCAACTTTGACATTAAAATTACTTTGTTCGAGGGAGTAATATTTTGTCTCGTGGAAGAAATCTTTTGTACTTCCTTGTTCGAGCTGCGCGAATAAGCTGAATGTGCTAGAAACATACTTTTCCTTTCGTAGTTTAAATTTATTTACACCTCATTACTTCGAGTAGACAATCAATGTCGTCGTAGTTTGAAACGTAATTCGGTCTGTTCAGCTTGTCTAAGTATTTCCAATTATACAGGATCGCGTGTCTGTTAACTAATGATTTTGCCATATTTTAATCGTACTTAGAAAAAAATCTTAGCTATGCTGCTTACTTCGTTCCTAAAATTAAAAAAGAGTAGGATTTTTTTTCTGGTTTTATACGCTTCTATTACGATGTTGGAAAATCAATTAACATGTGAATCGATAAAGTCTTTAATATATTCCATGTAAACAGCAGTGACCAGTTGGCAGTTTGACTTTCCTTCTTCATCAGCTACGCGGCATTCGGTTGTTGGTCGACAGTGACAGACGGCTGGCGCGGCGTCTCGCCGCAGCCGTGTGGTTACATTAACAATGCATTTTTACTCTTTGTTCGTATTTGTAAAGAGCGGGAGGAATGTGAAACAAGCCGTCGCCCGCCGGGAGATAGAACACGTTGTTCGCGTGCACTTGTTCCGGTGCATGTGTTGCCGGCACATTGCCCACCTCGCCACTTTACTAACTTACTGATACCGGATTTCAGACTGCTTTAGGACATAAATCTAAAAGGCCATAACACCACTTCTTTTACCAAACAAAGACTAAGAGCACTGCTGATGAAAGCTCCCCATCCCTGTGTCCTTGACGTAGCTTAAATTAAAACAAAAAAACAATAGAACATAGATAATAAATTATAACTTACAATAATTTATAATCCGAGAATAAAGAAAGAAATTAGAGTCAAATACATGTTTGAAATCTGCAAGTTATAATCAGACAAGTATTAATGCTACTTCAGAGAATATTGCTTAAAAAAACTTTTAGAAAAAGTGTGAGACTGAGAGTGAAACATTTCGTCAGCGAGGAAGTGTAGTAGACTTAATTTACCTAAGATAATTCACCTTAAGTAATGTTTTTTCAGTAGTACCTGTAATCAACATTTCATTGTTTCAGGTAACGTTGTTTTAAGTCGATTTTCATAGTATTGCTGCAACGCTTACATACCCGAGGAGCCTTTCCGGCTGATTGCCTCTTGCAGCCTCCACGTAAATGTTAACATAATAGCCTCTTATGAATATTGCATTAACAACAGATTGTGTCGGTGACTCTATATTATTGCAACATTAAACACTTTTCAAGATTTCGAGTTTAGGTAATTTCAAATACAAATTTTATCACTTCTACTAAAAAACCAAATGCTTGAGGATAATGTTGGGGTTTGAATTACATAAAGTTTCAAATAATCTACAATAATAATAATCAAAACCAAAAATCATTTATTCATGAAGGTATCAAAGATACACTTATGCACGTAATTTTTTTAAGTCTACCCCCGTTTCGTAAAGGTGCTTTAATATGGAGGATAAAAAAGGGGAAAGAAACTCCCCCGCACATCTTATGAATGTATAAAAAATGTATTAGTAAACTAGGTGGCCGATTAAACATCGTAGGTATATGGTAGCCTCATCGTAGCATTGACCTCTCTCAAAAATATCAGCGAATTCAAAGATAATTTATGCATAGAATCCATATCTATATAACACACTTGCGAGCAGTACTCTCGTAGTCTCATACTAATAGTTGTGTGATCTTAGCGAGCTGCCGCGTGGCGTGCATTGCATTGATCGTGGGAGATGTGGAGCATTCTTTGTTGTTTCTTTCTTAGTCACCAACACCACTATCAAAGTCATTTTACGTCCTCCTTAATTTCGTCGATCACATAGTATCAATGCAAGCTGCTGGGATATGATATGGTATTTCCATTCATCTGTGAGAGTGATAATAATAAAATTATCCATCTCCGGCATATTTAAAAGACAATATATTAGTGCGCTGTTATTATGTATACGAATAACTTATACGTCTCTGCTACCTTTTCTTTAATATTGCATGACAGTCTGCCAGTACCGATGCACATTAATAAAGTTTACAGCATCCGTTTAAAATCATTGCTGCTCGCTCGTTCGCCGCTCTCACATCAATAATAACATGTTTTTATGACTCGGTCGCCGACTAAAACTATAGTGAAATTTGTTAAAAGCTGCGCCCATACTGAAGCGAAGTCACACTTACTCGTGGTAAAAAGAATAAATCTACATAACATTAACATTTCATTTTCATACGTGTGAAGTGCTCTCAAAAGTGAAATTTACATAATTATGCAGGTTTTATTCAGATATAGGGGTGATCTGAAATGGCATCGCGCGTGTTATTTTGACCACGAGGACGTCGGTGCCGAGTGATCATAGCTCGTTCTAACAGATGTGAAGTACCGACAGTGTTTTTTTAGGATTAACTAAGACCCCGATAGTTTCATTCTGCCCGTTCGTACTAGTTAGTCTTATTACAATTATTAAGTATAATAGGTATATTTAATTTATGACACTACAAAACTGCCCTCTTAAATGATAAGTAAATTGCAATCAATAAACATAGCAATAATTACTCTTATTTAATAATGAAGTCCAGTGAAGCAGAGCAGCTACTAGCAAACGGTTCCTCTGGAATTTTATAACGGTGAATAGACACTTATTTTGTCAAATATTTTTATGCACAACATAATTTTCGTTACAACCCAAAATTGGAAACCTCGTCACGTCATAATAAAGAGAACGTTATAACGTTGCATAAATAGTTGCACAGAATACAATAGTGTAGCGAAGCTTTAGAATACATCACAATATGAATACATGCGAGTGTATAGTGTGCATGAATACCGGCGGACACCGCATGCGGAACACGAATCGAATTTAATTTATTTTGGTAGTACGTGCACTGGCTGGCTCGCTCCGGTATTGTTTGGATTTATTTATAGGTCACGTAAAATTTGTGGCGCCAAATTATTTTATGAAAATTGCCTTGGCTTCGATCCACGTTTATTGGTTATAAATAAAGAAGTATAACTGACAATTCTGTATTTTTGCAATTATCACTGAATAATCAACAATTTTAATTAAAATACAATATTAAAATAAATGCAGATCGGGTACATCAACCACTTATACGTTTTATCTAATGAGTAAAACACTTACGAATGGATTAAATTTAAGTCTGATAAAGATTTTTACATGGTGTTCTTTCGTTTATCAGTAAGTAATCAATTATTAGGTATTTATATTTTGGCAAACATGGAAAATAAAATAAAATTGTAGATTTATAGTTAGTTAGTTATAGTCCCTTGGACTTTCGCTCTACGACATACAATAGTTATATCCACTGTTCTATTTATAATGTTACGAGGCAGAGAAGCAAAATCTAAGATGTAGGTGAAACAAAGGTAAGCGGAGGATAATTGCGGAGAATTCGTAATTGTTGTGAAACGGCGTCAGATCCTACCGAGGGCGGGGAGGGGGCTAGGGGGGGCTCAGACCGGTTGTTGCTCAATTCATTCAAATAACAAGTAGGTACTAAAATTTATATCAATATGCCAAGTTTCATGTTTTAGTATCTTTGTTTGAGCAACATTTTATATTGTACGAGCTGTTGCCCGCAGCTTTGCTTGCGGAAATTATAGTTTTGCGGTGATATTTACCCCCTTAAGGGTTGATTTAAGAAAATCGTTGAATAAGGTTCTTCATCCTTTTCAACCATACACCCAAACACGAATTTGAAAACTGCTAGCTTTAAAATTTTTTTAATTTTCATACAAACTTTCATCCCCTATTTCCCCCCCTTAAAGTTTGAATTTCCAAAAATCCGTTCTTAGTGCTCCCCTACACTCTAGAAGGAACCTCTGTACCAAGTTTCATGCTTCCAGGTCTATCCGTTTAGGCTGTAGCGTGTCTGTCAGTCAATCAACATTTTTATTAAGTATGATTGTATTTATAGCGGTTTTAATATCTACGAATATCTGTATTTTATGTTGCTACTTGCAGATATTGTTTTTTATAATACTTACGTCTTTCTACTTAACTACGAGCGTGTATGTGGTTGTTGAACAACAAAAAATAAATTAAGTGTGAAAATTATGACACAATTAAGCCTTAAGTTAAGGTTTCTTAAAGACGCAGCTTTAACTAACCAATAAAAAGAGTAATCCATATTATATCTGAATGGTATCTTATCTTAAAATCTTTAGAATGGTACATCCAAATGAAAAAAGTTACAATTCGATTTTTAACTTTAAAGAAGTGCTCTAACTAAATTCGCATTCGCAACTAGAAAGCGATAAACCTTCGTTAAATGTGTTCTACTTAGGAGAATATAGTGGAATCACCTGTTAGTTCAATTCCCATTTAGAATGTTCTACCACATATATACTGGTATGTTGGGGAAACAGTTTTTAGTTATAATGGAAAACTTGAAGTGAGTTAGCGAACTTAGCAATGCCTCGCAGCTATCGACATCACAATACTTCTCCCGTCCAGATAGCAGCAGGATAAATTTTTAATTCTGTTGTCAAAAACTTTAAGAAGTCTCAAAAGATTGGAAAGGTTTATAACTGCTGTCGCATGACAATCTGGATTGAGTGTTAACGAGCTCTATGGAGTGCAGAGACGTCAACAACGTTATAGGTTGCTATCCACTGACCTACCGGATAACGGATTTAGTGATTAATAACACTTCAAAACAGTGATCACACATTCATCAGACTGCCAGTTAGTCTGTCACCGGCTACATAGACAGTCAGATGCCACTACTTACCTTCCCCCTTTTTGTCTCCGCACCGCGCCGCCACCTGCTCAGACAATGAGCCGATAAATAAAAGACAGCATACAAACGGCGAGCGTCTCAGTTATTCGCCACGTCACTGAGCTGTTCTTGCAAACTGCTTCGATAGCAGTTTATTCATAGTTCCGCCACGAACACCAGATAATAGCGCGCCGCGACTCTGCGACTCCCCGCGATCCACGGTAGCTAGTGCGCAGAAGGTCAAGTGTATACTGTATACCAAGTAGATCCAAGTTAATTTCATAGAGACAGAGACACTGTAGGTATTATTGAGGCGTGACAGCTAGTTACGATCAAGAGTGATAGATGTCTTTAGCTTTCAAACTATAGCTCAATCTCAGGTTTTTAAAATGACTACTGGTTTAAGTACTTTACTATTTTAATTTCCTTAAAAAACGTCCATTACATTACTAGAATCAATGAAAAAACATAACTAGCGTAATTTGGCTTTAACTGTCGTAGATTTGCTTGACAACATGGTTCAGTGTATCAGTTAAGTATTATATTAAATTTTTGTAACAACAGGAGAAAAAAGAATCGAATGAAAATTGACTGTGTGTAATAATCATTTCACCAGTTTCCGCCCTGTTCTTCCTGTTTTAATTTCTCAAAGTGATCAATTGGCTGAGATACTGAGCCCGATTAAAAGCTGAATATTTAATACCAAAGGCAATATCCCAGCTTTAACTTTGACAATGGGTTAAAATTTTATATCACATTAATGCTCAGTGAACGAGTGTAGTTTAACAGCCGTCCAAGAAATGCATGTAAATGAACATCGCGAAGTTGCAGTCTTTGGTGCGACTTTCTCGTCGTTAATTAAACCCCGCTTTGTCTGTCTTTGTCTGTTAGCGGACTCGAAACGTATTTAACGTCTGAGAGAGCTGCGGGGCGCGATAGAGTGTCGGCACTCCCCGCCACCGCGCCGATAAGATGTCCGCCGCCCCGACCGCGTGACCGGCTGACGGCGACTGTTGCCGCGCTGCATATTATAATGTCGCTGATACAGAACAATGGCAAAGCTTCAATTTTAATTCATGCTGTTCACTTGAGTGTCTATGTAACTCAATTATCAACGATTTCGTCTAGCCCGCAGATATTTTCTTGATAATGTTTTTTGTTATTGTAATGTAATAGTGGTGTAATATTTTTTTTCATATGATAATGAACTCAAAGGCATGCAAAATACATCAATGCGTCCAGCGTAGTTTCCACGGTGCTAACCGGGACGATTCTTCGCGGCTAGCCGGAGGACATGTCTGAG
>LGAG01000302.1:24596-41224 GCA_001278395.1 Lerema accius | reverse complement strand
TGAACTTTGTTTCGGAGTATTCAGAGTGTTGGTTGTGATTTCAATTTGTGCCGTTATTTTATATAGCTGCGATTAACAACTCTCAACATCAATGAAAAATTGCATAATTCTTGAATTATCACAAACTTAAAAGATTTCTCATTAACATGAGTAGATACTCGTATATTGTAACGAGGTGAAATATCTTGTCAGATAGTCTTCCTTCCTTCCGATCAATCTGATTAATAACAGGCAATTTATTTAACATCCACTTTTTTTTACATTTTTATTATTATTTACTTATCTGTTTAAGCGACTTGACAGGATCCACATCAGGTGCTGAAAGTTGTCAGAATTCAGAATAATTTATTCATAATAGGTATCAATGATACACTTATGTTGCTATCACTATCCCGCGTTCAAATTCTTTTCCCGCGTAGCGACGCGTATCATAGTGGAAACAGAGGTACCGGCGCATTCCGGCTGGAGGTGGCCGCGACGGGAATTTTAATATTTGAGCGACGAGCGCGGTGATACGAGCAGCGGGAACCACACGGAACACCGACGGCTGCGGCGGGAGGTGTCCTGCGCCGGTAACACTCGTTGTAACGCTCTTTGTGGTTAGAATTTTTAACAATTTTGAATCTAACCGATACACGGCTGTAATAAAAATATTTCCCAATAAATTGTTTGCTAAAATTTTCACAACCTACCCGTGCCGCGCGAATAGTTGCAAAGGAAAAAAGAATGTAAATTCCTGGGCTTTTTTGTAACATTTTCTCCCTAAAGCGTCCCGGCGCAATAACATAACGCGATATATTGTAAGGACATTTGAACGCTAATTACCGCAGCATGTTGCACATTACAGCTGAAGTGGCAACGACGCGACATTCTCATTAACATAGCGCCGGCGAGCTGTCGACAGCACGGCGAGCGCCGAGCGCCGAGCGCCGGGAATTTTAATATCACCAGCGCCGCGAGATCAAATGAAATGAAAACTAGAGAACGAGTTAGACGTGGTTAACGTCGTAATGTTGCGAGGAAAATGCAGAGGAAGAACCTCTCGCATATTATATTCGTTACTTTGTATTTTTCACGGCTTGTCGGTGGCTATCGACAACGGCTCATATGAACGCGAAAAAATATGACAAATTAATTAATTAAAAACTACTTGAATTATCATTGAAAAAATAACAAACAATTAGCCGGCTTTTTTACCAATGACGAAAAACGAGTCTACTTGAAAATTTAACCCAAAATTTTAAAAGTTTCAATTTACCCAAACTTTTAATAAACAATTTGGATCAAACACCTCATTCAGGTCGCGAGGGCGCCAGTATCGCTCACACTCAGGAGCGCAAAGTGTAAAGTGACGAGGAATATTCCACTTCTGGGAGTGTTCGACCGCAGTCGACAAGCTTCGGAATCCGACCCTTAATTGTAGGGCGAAGTTTGTCGTTTTAAGGGATTACTAGTCAATAGATTTATGAACGGTTCAACTGTCTCGCTTCTATCACAGACGCCCGAAGTTATAATGTCGTTAAATGTAGCTCTGTTATCGATGTCGAACGAACGATACATCGACCACTTTGATTGAAATATCTACATAATATTATATTGAAATGAGAAATCGAAACTGACGCGAGAGTGAATCGAAATTGACCAGAAGTACACGAAAAAATTATTGAGCATTACCATTGAAACATGATTTAGATAACAGCTTTTGGGTCTTAGGTACGAGTATATGAGTGATAAGGCTTTGGATTTAGCAAGCATCATTGACTTCGAGGCTGTAGTTCGTTGAAAACAAGATCGTCTTTCCAGCTTGCACCAATCAGGGACAGATTAATGACCTGTTGATTGGGTCATCAGCAACCTCGTCGTTCATCGCCGCTGTAATGACCGGCACCATTACTGTAATGAGGCGGTTAATTGCTGCCCAGCTCATTATGTAGCCGGTGTCTATGTACTGCGCAACTGTGCATTTCACTGTGTGTGCAGCGATTGTCTATTACGATGGCGCAGGACAGCCTTCTACAGAACTCAACAGGCGCACAATGTATCAAATAAAATCGAAATATTTAGTAGAAAATCGAATATCAAAAACCTCAGTCATGTTCTATTTTTTCAATACTTCTCTGCCGACGTTCCGCTAACCACCTTTTCCATTTTTTCAATTACATTGTGGCTTGCTCCAGTAGACATGATCCTCCGCTAGATTATTTATACCTGCATCAGTACGTAACATGAGGCTATTGCAAGAATTACCTGCACCAATGATATTTCATACTATACGTAGATATGTTACGTAAAAATACTCCAATTGTTATTTTTTGTGTATTTAGCCCGAGTCGATTTATAACATAATTATAGGTACTGGTTTTTAATAATATAAATTGTCTGCGATACAAAATGTATGCGTATAATAGTTTCAAAATTGTCCCCAAAACTACAAAGTTTATCGCGTTCGGGAAAAACCTTTCCATCGCAAAGTTTGTTAGTAGTTTACTGAATGGATCTGTCTCGGCCATAATACGACATATTCAGTTTTCGTTCGGAGTTCTATTTTTATACTCTTTCGCTTTGTTGTCCACTTTTCCGTAGTTTATCACCTTTCAAACTTGAAATTACACCTCGGCTAGAGTATTGTTTCTAAACTATACGGGTAGACTGTATTAACACAATAATGTTAGTAGTTTTTTACCATAACTATACACGACTTGCTTTCTGATTCCCATTGAAGAAGTATGAAGACGGAACTCCTTATGATATAAATAGCTCTAGCGAAATTGCAATAATTGTATAGGATCATTCCTCAAAATGCCCTAACAAAACGTTCAAATAATAATTTTATAGACAATCGAATGTACCCCCCTACGGTTCGACAGGCAACTGGCCACCGGAGGCTACTGCCGGCCTACTGCTCCTCGCAGTAAATTATTTACATCTGTAATAAAGGCATCTATTGCCGACGGCTGCAGGAGCGGGGGCTCCTCGAGTGCAGCGCTTCAATATTCATGCGCGATCACTCGACGCGTGGATTATGCGCGATGAATATGCGAGCGCGCGCCTTCTCGCTGCCACGGCCCCACGGCTGCTCGGATCCACGGCTCCACGAGCCTCCTTGTTTTAATCGCACCGTTAGTGGCGAGCTTTTTTGGATGTTTATGCTGAGACGTTTACCTACACGTGCCTACTAATTCTTCGGTGAGATTAACTTTCTCGGTGCAAAAAACGAAGCTGTGATCTACATGTGATCCAGAATTTAACTAACGCTAAATCGAGTCATGGGAGCATTAAGACATTCGGGCATACTGTATGTCTTTGTAGCTTCAAATATCGTTGCCCAAATCGATATTTTATAAACCCAAATCAATTGGCGAGTTTGTAAGAAAGAAATATTTTATCCGGTAGTATAAAAAGTATAAAATAGTGTGATCCAGGAGTGTCATAGTCGGTGGCGGTGGCGGCGGCGGCCGCGATGTTATCCGGAGAGTAATGGCCGCATCGATCAGCGGCTGTCTTCATTCGTCTCCCGCCGACAATGAATAGCCCTCACCTATCTCATCGCTCCGAGAAACATGAGAATCGATGGTATTTTGCTTCACCTTGGACGAGCTGATACTCCCCCGTGAGTAATCGCCAACTTTTTATCAAAACGAATCGAAAGAACCATTTGAACTCATTACGAGGGACCCTGGAAATAATCCACGAAACTAGTTATTGATTTCTAGGATGACGCTTCACGTTATAAATATCCGTTCTTAAGGTAAACAGTTTTCGAGTACCTAAATACATGTTACACGTCTAACTCGTAATCAAATTCAATAAATTAATTTATCCTATGGTTCAATAGTCGAGAGCTGCGGTTCAACTTTTAACAAAAAGCACAAACGTTCGGAGTTGAGTCGTGGCAGGCTCGGCTGAAGGTAGGGGCGGCTCCAGCTCTCGCCGAAGTTTGACCGCAGGCTCCTCGCTCAACTCCGATAAATTGTTATTTTGCGCTGACAGTTACTGAAAGTTAAACTAGTATTTGCCAGCACTTGAACATCGGTTTTCGCCAAGTTTCAGGATTTTATTTGATTTTATTTCTGTTAAATGGACATTCAGTGCACTCGGTCATTACTTTTTGTGTTCGTAAACCAGTAACCTCACCTCGCAACTTACCGATACACAAGATAATAATATGCTCAAACAGAACCATGTGTGCATAACTATTTTAACATTCCAAGTCAAGTCCCATAATACTTATAGGTACTCAGAATGAGAATATTTAAGAATTTACATGACCAATTGCACGCTGGGTAGGTACTTCTTCAGGCTTTGAGCCGAAGTGCCAACTAGCGATTTGGATGCAATCAGCCATATACACTACACGAGCCAATCGACTTGTAACCGATGCCTAATTCAAAAACGGCTCATAATCTCTCTAGTTGCAGAGAGATATTGGCTCCCTGTGTTTTCCTAGATACTGGTCCGTAAACCAATTATGACCCATTAAGGAGAAGGCAGAGTATCATTGTGTGAAGTTCGATATAATTTATTATTCACACTGGCAACACTGGAGAACTTTGACAAGTATTGCCCGTGCCCTAAATAATGCTTCATGCTCCCAAATTAGAAGTTTTGTCGCCGTAATTACGATACAGGGAGTATCGCAGTAGATATTAAGACATAATGGAAGTGACGGAAATCCCTCAGTGTAACTTTATTCCCCACTATTAGACTATAACGGTGATATTTCAAGAAATATTTAACATCTACTGTAATAACGTTTAACTACTGAAATGCAAGCATTTGCTTGAATAGCGACTTTGAAAACTACATTCTGCATGTCTTACATTTCCACTCTGTGTACTCTCAACCTTTATCTACATTTAGTAAATTCTCATCAATTTGGACAACTTTTACTGTGACGGTGTTTAGATGATGTTGTTGAAGTCGTAAACAGCTACCGAGACTAACTGAAGTCCTTAACCATATTCAATCTCCACAATTTTATTGCAGACGGTTTAGCCGTTTAGGAGTTCAGTGAGAAACGTACACCATTTCTTTAAAAATTAAGAAAAAACATCACTTCACGTCCAAGGACATTGTTTATATTTTTGATACCTATACTTGAATTACCTGAGTTTAAATTAACTGATAATGTACAGTTTGTTATTGGTCGCTAATGACGAAGATGATATGATAGAAATAAAACATAAAAACTTCCTTCTTCCACTTGAGTAATTTTATGATAAACAGTACGACAGAGGGTCGAATCAGATATAGCTCCGGTACATTAAGATATTTTATGTTTCTAAAAGCGGCACGGTGCGATCGTCAAAGAGAACACTAGTCGTAAAATTCAACTGCACAACGAGCAAGTTGCAATCATGAATCTCAACTGCGGCGAAAGCAGCTGCAATAAATACGGCACCAGTTATGGCATCGATTGCGGCACTTCCGCCCTAAAGTGCATTGAGAACGTCGTCGCTGAGTTACGGCCGCTTGTAAATAGCAATAAAGTCTCGCGGCCACCCGCCTGTTAGCCAATAACTCCAAACTGGATGACCGTTCTGGTTCGGTGACCAATCTCCTAAGTGGTTGCTTGAAACCACCGTAAAGAATAGAGATTCTTCCACCACTAGAACTTACTATACTTAGCCAATTATGTCAGTTTACGCTTTCCCTCGCTCCCTTGCAAATAAACAATCGTCATAACTTAATAAAAAATGTTGATTGCATGAAATTACATTTATGTTTAAAACTTGGTAATAAAAATCAAGATTGCATTATTAGTATTATGCAGCCAATGACAATCTGATTTACCGGCAGCTGTGAAGACAGCCGCATTATATACTTACATTTCATTCTTCAGTAGTCTATCATAATATGCTGGCATACCTCAGGTACAAAGCAAGTTAATATATCAAGTGACACAGGTCGGAAGTCGTATAGGTACTTTAATATTTAGCAGCGCACGGGAACTCGCTCCCATGTTCCCTGTGATGGGTAATCCGAACTTATTAAATCCTTTAACATTGTTTACAAGTGTTTGACTGTAACGAGATCAACGGAGTTTAGGGTAAA
The DNA here is from genome assembly GCA_001278395.1 of Lerema accius. Lineage (NCBI taxonomy): Eukaryota > Metazoa > Arthropoda > Insecta > Lepidoptera > Hesperiidae > Lerema > Lerema accius. The sequence goes on along the minus strand of LGAG01000302.1, from coordinate 35,170 downwards.
ACTAATAGTTTAAAATATTTTGTTGACATTGTTTTCTGCTCCGAAGATTGCGATTTTACCACTACAGGGTCAGAATCCTACTGATGTAACGTCAATTTTAATGTCGTTAGCAAAACTAAATTTTATTTGTGCATTGACTATAGTCATAATGATCGATCACCTCGATCATTCTTTACACCGATTGTCACTCCTAAGAATGAAGGATTTAAAATATTTGTAAATATTTTATTCAATATTACATCATAAAGCACCACCGAGCCGTTGCCGCGACTAAGTTATTGCTCAATTTCTCATCCCGAGCCTGAGGGTCCTTATCTACCTAATGATAAAGTCAGGCACGTAAGCTTATGCTAATGGCAGTTGATAGGCGCGAGACAGGCGACCTCTGGCGGCCTCTGGCGGGGTCTGGCGCGCGGCTGCTGGCGGCTCTGGCCTGCCATCCGCGCATCGCGACTGACGTATTAAATATGAGCAAGATAAATAGCGGCTATTATTACAACGTCAGATTTATATTAAGTAGCGAAATATAAACTCGCATTAAATGTGGTATAGGTACTTACATGGTGCAAAAGATCTGATGAATGTTAATAAAATAGACACAAAGGCTAGACAAAATAAATTGTAGCACTTGCTTGGCAGTTGATTCTCATAATGCGCTACGTCAACTTTCTTCTTGTAATACCTACATTAAGGAACGACCTCGTCGTCTGAAGGCTTGAGATCCAGCACTTTCTTCCTTATGATATCTTGGGAGCGACAAACAGACATTTCTTTAACATTGTGTTATGACTATGGGCGAAGGAGACTACTTATCAGTTAGTCATAAGTCATAGGATACGTGCTCGTGAAGATTTATGTATAGAATAAACATGTTGCGGAATGATTGTCTATCTGCCCATCTACAATTATAACAAACAAAACCATTCCGGACACAAAATACTTCGTTGTATATACGAGTACATTTAGCAATGTAAGGAAACATAAAATATGATCAAGTAGTCAGATAAGCGACCAGCTTTCGTTGTGTAGGTACAACAGGAAATTTTAGCATTGTCAAGTGAAAAGGTAAAATGTAGATATATCGTTTGTTATTAGGTGCGGCTTAAGACCGTTATCTGCGCCATCACATCGGCAGCGCCAGGGTAATGGCGCGTATGGAAATTTTATTACGATATTAAACCTTTTTATACCGCCCATCGTCGATTTACGCGACCTCCTACACAATATTATATCGTGAACGTACGGACAGGTATCCGTCTCCCCGCCGCTGTATGAGGTGTCTTAGTACACCAAATACTTGGTACGTCCAGTGTGACAGTTAATAAACATCCTCCTATTTCACCAGCAATGTGTCATTGAGACCAATGGTCTTAGGGAAGTATATGTACCTGTAATTGTGTCCACTGTTGAATTCTTGTGAGTTCCTTCGTCGACTTATTGATGCTAATTGGTATGTCTGCCCACGATCTGTAACCAACTATTAACCAACATTAAATATACGAGCAGTAGGTACGCCTGACCTCAATTATGGAGATTTGTTATAATATGTAGGTATATTATCCTCATTGTATTACAGTCACTATAATAGCTAAAGATGTCTATCGCCTGTAGCAATCTATCTAACACTCGGGGGAAATGAAGCATCTTATTATTTAAACTTATTTTATATGACATTGTTTAGGTGTCGTCGTGTTGTGTTGTATCGTCAAGTTCCGTATGAGTAATCTATGATGGTAAGAGCACTGGTAGAAAACTTTACACCAAAATAATCAAAATAAGTCTAAAATCTACTATTTTTTGAAGTAGAAACTTCTATGGCATCGTTTTGACTTATAATTCGATGAAACTAAAAAAAGTCAGACACGTAAATTACGTGAGAGAATGAAATGAGATACTCGTAGGAGGCATAATACAGAGTTTTTTTCTTGGCCACTAGATGGCAGCACGTCAGCTGCTTACTATTGCGACATCTATTATTATGTTAGTTTATTTTTGTATTACTGTTTTGTCAAGTGTTGAATACTGTTTTAAGTACAGTGACAAGAAACCTAAAATATATTAGAATTGGAATGAGCAAATTGGTCAAACTATGATAATAGATAACGCTTTAAGTAAATTCATCTTATTATCTTGAAGCCGAAATTTTTGAATTTCTTGAATTTTTGCATAGTTACCTTTTTTAATCAGGAGAAACAAATATTTAACGTACCAACCTACAAAATATCTCATCTGACTTATCGCAAGCAGTTTTTGATACGAAAAGTGTATCAGAGAACTAAATTGATATTAACCCTTTACTTCGCGTGAACGTCACGAGGGGTTACCACACCGTTATACACTATCATATACATACTTTATAAGAGTATGCTTCAAGAAAAAAATTGATTTATTCCTTAAAAAGGTTTATATAATATTGTTCGAATGAAGGGTCCTGAACGCTATTACTACTATTAGTTTTTATGCCGTCTTGCGTCGTCAGTCGTCAACAACATGCCTCCGATAAAAAATATTATAAATAACTAGTTCCTGTAGTTTATATTCAATATCGGCAGAGAAGACCGATAAAAATCGAGCAGCTAGGAATTTTATATTTAGTTTCAAGAACTAACAAACGTTATATTATTATCTCTTGCTGTAAAATGCAACGCTGAATTTATAGTTGCTGTCCACTAAAGTCTCCTATTCAGGTCTCCTTCAGGGAAGTCGCTCCAAGCGCGGCTTTCGCTTCAGAGTTAGCAGTTAACTGACGACAACTGCTAACATTAAGAAGCAGATAAACAAAATGTCTCATTACTTCATTAATTTTCCTAATTAAAGTCGACAGTGCCTCACCGAGAACGTATGCGACAGACCTGAAATATAGTCCCCGGCCTACTGTTCCAAGTCGGAGAATTTATGTGAACTCGGAAATGAGGCTCTCCGGGGCAACATTGTAACTGTGTTCCGTTACACCGAGCACGTTGCATTTTTTATAAATACCTACCTTGCAATCTGTTTCGGATTCCCATCGCCAAGCGTGAGAATAGTCGCGTTGGTTTCCGTGAGTTCGAATGACCATATCAGAGTGCTGAAGTTCATAGCTAAGTGCTCTAGGGCAAGGAATTTATGTAGTGCCTTAAATTTTTATATAAACTACTCATTTCAAAAAATCTTTCCGACAAAATCTGGAAACATTTCATCTTAATTTGTAAAAAAGATGTTTAAGTGATTTATTAAAAACCAACTTATTTCTGTATCCGACATTCAATATTGAAATATCGGTTACTTTCGGAACCAACGAAATGAATATTCCGATTGGGAAAAGGGTAACTGACGAAATAATTGATTCCGACCACCGAGCCTTCTGCGAAAAGATTCATTCGAAAAGAAATCAGGAAGGCTTTGTCTGTTCACTGCCGAATTAATTGTTTCCAGATGACCCGCCGCGCGCCACCGTCGCCGCCCCTCAAACAAATGTTTTATTACGGCGCGGCGGCGCGCGGCGGAGGCATGGCAATGAAACACAGATTTATTTCCCGCAACGACTGTTGCTCTAATGAAACCTGCACATTCCCACTAAATTTACTATGCCAATCTACTGAACATTATTATTGTGTGCAATACTGATTGTATATATTGTATAATCTTCCATTTTAGTGCAACGCTTGACAGTTGCTGTACAGTGAGTACATTTTAGGAAGAAGTTAGAGAAACTTGCTGGCCGAATTACCAGTAAAATTTAAGTAAATAAACAATTATTTATCAATAACGTAGACTAAACTACGATTATATCGAACCTGCAATGAATATCCAAAAAGCAGACTTCAGTTCTGATGTTCGGTAATGCTCTTCAACCGAGCATGTATCCACACCATTATATTCTCATAAACAAGCGGAACACGACGACGTTTTCTGCCAATCAAGATGAGACAACACCATCGACAAACAGCAAGCCTTCTATTGGTATAGAAGTCTTATGAAATGAATTCTGTATATTTCCACTTAGTCTTGTTAGAGGGGTTCGACTAACAACGACTATAAAACACTTCAAATAATCTACACGGAAATAGCATGACGAAATGAGCCTGAGAGACCCGCATTATTATGTAAAGACAACTATTAAAACGGAACCATTTTGAGGTTGTCATATTTAAGTGTCTGCAATTGATAATGTCGTTATAATTTCCATATCTCATATACTCAATCATAATATACCATTTGTTCAACATCCTATTGTGTACAAAATTTAAAACAAACAATGACAACATTATTGGATTTAAGGAGCATCCAATATCGGCGTTATTAACGTATCGGCTCATTCAACAGACCCATCTGCGGACGCAGACGTTGATTACATATCGCTGCAGACGCTAATGAACCGGCTCTTCTCGATGACCTTCGGCTCCACTTCTCAAGGAGCCATCAGTAATAAAGAACCTTCATACGGTTGGAACGTCAACATGTCACAGAAAAAGCTTATTTTCTTGGACTAGCCAAAGATTGAGACTTCGCCGTCAGCTTGGAGCAGTAGGATCATAAAATTGTCCACATTGACCTCTTCGAGCTGCCGGAAACGATTACTTGAAGTTGTTATTCTTTTACCAGCTTTAGTTTTCGAAAGATTCAAGTCCAGTTTTTAATAGGTTTATATTATAATCTGTGAATTACCTATTAAAACTCCTGCACTGCTCTCATGACTTAGAGAAATCACTGATTCGCCTTTCTGCAGCCGCCACTGGAGCAGCGATCCTCTGGAGTCGGACGGTCGGAGCGCAGTGCACTCGCACGAGTACCTACGAGTACATCGCACTCGATAATGACGCGCCCGCCCGGCTCGCCCGCGGTCGCGCTACACTGATTTCATTTCGCTGTGACTTAATGATCCGTTGACTCCCAAACTCGCACTCTGTTTACCTTGTACTCGTAATTGCAGCGCTCTATTCGAACTTTATACAGTGTCGTGTTATGTTGTTCCATTAAATACTTTGAAAGTTTAAATAAATATAGTTTATTATATTCTAGTAAATGTTATAGCGCAACGCTAGATTGCCTTGTTTTGTAAGGGCCGTGAAAATTCACAAAGACAAGGGGATGTACTCGTACATTCAGGGTGAAAGAATAATTTATTTTCCAACTTGTCAATCTATACATTGACATTCATTAGAGTCAGAAGCGTCGGGGGTGATGGAGAACGGTACTAGGTAGTTTAGTGCGGACGAATTCCATAATACATAGCAACTTAGTTGTGATGTGTATACTGTAAAGGATGAAACTATTACTGAAAGACTCTTTCAATTGTACTGTTAACTATTTCTATTGTAAGAAATCGATTCGTAATAGGACTTAGTTGTTTGTATATCTAGAAAACTAATCGCTGGAGCGATTCGATCTCATGATAAACATTACATGTTGCACCGTGTTCTGGACCGTTCACCAATCAAAATGTTCTCAAAAACATTTTTATTTAATGAAACACTCTGTTTGTTTCACGCACATAAATAAATATACAACCTCAGACACTATTCCGTCATGAGTGGTTTTGATAGACGATTGATCCCTCAGGATTATGTAAAGAATTCTCAAAAACAAAATAGGGCAGAAAAATAATAATCTAATCTACGAGTAAGGTGTCTTTATTTCATCGATGTCCTATGTATAAATTGTAACGACGTCACTGGAGTGATTAGTTACTCGGCCTGCATTGCTTTAAGGTTTAATTTAGAATTGTGACGTCATCGTTCCTCCAATAGATCGAGTTCGAGACACAGTTGATAGTCGTCTGTACACGACTGACGACCACACACTATAATTGGTGTGTAATAACTAGTCGGTGTCGAATAAAAAACATCATCATGTTTACGCTGCTGGCAGTCGCCTTGCAGATCATGTTCATAAGTAGCCACAAGCGCTATAATATTATACAATTATAGCTGCCTTTGATGCATATTGTTAAAGTCGAAAACTATTTCACGCAACATTCCTCTATCAAAGTAAGAAACCGTTTCTGTATCTTTTGTGACAATAATTGTCTCAGTGATTATTCACGAGAGGTCGGTAGGGTAGCACCGGGGTCATTAAAACCCGTCCATTAAGCTGCCGGCCGCGGTGGGGCGGACGCCGGGGGGGGGAGTCGGGGCCGATTGGAAAAACGGGTAATCAAGGATTTAATTAATTCAAACCATCGTACCTTTAGCCGGCCTCGGTCACCGATCGGAAAAAAAGGTTGTCTTTTTCGTACTAAATTAATTGGTTTAGGTTCTCGATGACCTTGTTAAAAATACAGGGAAAATTATTGTACGGATTCTGTTTTTACTCGTAATCCTTTATGGTGTGGATTTAATTAGAAACGAAAAAAATACTGTGCTCAAGATCACGTTTCTGAGTTTTGCGTGTTTAAATGCAGTATCCTTGTATCCTTGGGTTTAAGATCAACAACTCACTTGATTCCATTAGTTATTTTTATTACTATTTCGAAAGTAAGAAGAATTAATTTAATTTTGACCAAACTCACAAAAACGTATGTTTGCGCGGATACCGCTGAGAAGGGCCCATTTATTATGGTGCCTTAGTTCCAGGTTACCGCACTCACCCTTACTACAGTTCTTTAGAAGTTTGAGAGTTGAAATCTGGAGTAATGCACCAGAACCATCTGCTAGGTAAGGCTGTTAGATGTTAGAGCCTCTAAAACTCTTCGCATCCATCGTGATGTGTAACAGTAGTGTAACTTCCTGCTTGACAAATCTTAATTTGGATCTTAAGCGAATACCTGTGGCGAGCACTACATCTTTGTTCTAGCAACATTGATTTACGATGTACTGGACTGCAGTTGGCTGCCGTGGAACATGGCTGACGGTGCTGCCATCTAAAGAAACGTTGCATAACCGCTTTAAATTGAGTTACATTAGATGTAGGTATGTACTACATCATGTCGCTATGCTGTCTATTTACTTATAATTCGCCATCGTAGAATTTTGTACAATGTTGTTAATTATTGATAGACGTCAACAATTTTGTTTATAAAGGTATATAATTGATTATAATTAATTATAAAGGTTTATTCACATTACCGTCCTTTCAAGTAGAATTTTAAACTGGATTGATTCAGTTACTAAGTTTACTATTAATTATTGACCGATTTCAAAAAAGAAAGAGGTTATTACAGATTTAAAATTCTGGGAAGGACGGAAGACGAAGGAAGTTCTGGGAACAGACGATGATCTAGATAGGTACAGTTAGTTAGATATCTGTCGATGTTCAGTGATGGGGCCACAAAACGCGCGTGCAATATTTATCGCGCTGCATTAGTGCAGGACTCCTACAGAGTTGCGAATAATTCAGTCACGATGCAAAAGGCGCGCTTAAGTGCCTCGCGACGACTCACAGCTTTATTTTAATACGTTTCTCTATTTACACTCCACGTTTGAACCACATTGAACTGTAGCTTCCTACAAATAGTGCCCGAAATGGCTAGAACGGAGTTTGAGTTGAGTCCGTTTCCAGCTGTTTGGGAAATTTCTTTCAAATGTTTCTTCTATATCTAGGAGGGTATAATCCGTGTATTCGCGACGATGAATTTCTTCGTCGTATTGAGGATGCATTTCCAATGATTCTCTTTTGAATACTAATCTGATCCGGTTCAAACAGGTTCTGGGAGAGGGCGCTTAGGTAATACGCAGACATGTGTGAATTACAAATGTAATAAATAATTTTAATAATAGATAACATACTGATGCATATACCTTATATGGAACCCCAAAACCGTTTTAACACAATAAGTACTGCAAAACCCACATACTTAAATCCACAAATCCACACACGTCCTAAGAAGTACGAACCTATAATAGTTTATAACGCGTGACTTGCAACAGTTCACTTAATTTTATTGATTTTAAATTTATTCCTCATAGACCTAGAAGGTTAAGTAAAATTGTACGATTTTGCGATTGTAAGAAAATTCTGAAAGTTTCTTATCGTCATTATAAGGAAATATTTATACAATTGCAGGAGTTGCTGCAGCTCTCATTGTTCCAGGTGTCCTTATTGTGCCCTGTTATTAACGATTATAGCATAGAGATCCCCAATTAAACACACAAAGAGCTCGATACTTTACAAAACCCGTACAAGTCGTAACAATGTTCACGAGTAGAGCCTAATTCTGAAATCGACAGAATACGCGCTATTTGACGTTAGGACAATTTAATCACTTTTTAATGCGACCTACATACGAGATCGCCTGCATAACGACACGAACAAAGACACACGGTTTACGCGCTGAATTAAAAGATAATGCTCTGGCGTCTAAGTGTCTACGAAAACTTTTGTTTATCTTGATGAACTTCGTGCTCCCGACTTAATCTTCTTCTATACAATACATGGCTTAAATCTTATAGCACTCGTATCGTTAGACAAAGCTCACTTCGTGTAAGCTCGCCTAAGCTCACTATTCAATTATCGTCTATTAGCTCCGAGAGTGTAATATTACGTAACGTCGTAATATCTGGCTCGACATACGCTCGCTCCGTCGAAGCCTCCGTGTATTGCGAGATTGAATAACGGCTCGAGAACAGTATTAGCAATATTCACCGCATCGGTTAATGAGTAAACAACATTACACCGCCACCGCCGCCGGTCCGACACCGTCGCCGGGGAATGCTGTTACCGCGCGATCTACATGCTGTTAAAAACATAATTACGGGTAATAGTCTTAATGAAACCGACACGCCTTTAAGACTTTGACTCTGAATGGCTTCACTTGGTAAGAATCGAGACGAAGCCAATGTTCTCAAACAGTAATTACGTTTATCTACTCTTGATTAAGTTGTAAAGTCAACGGATACTTCTTATCTACACAGAACACAAGTGGATAACACATGTCACGATAGGTTCCTACTTACAAAAAGTTTGCAAGATGTGGCTGCGTGGTCGGAGTGCAGAGCTTAGTGGAATGAGAGTCGGAGACACTCGCATTATCTCGGTATTTTTTATGTGAATTACGCTATGCGCTGCTTCCTGGCCCCAGCGGAGGAAATTGAAAAATATTTCATTATTATTAGCTCATTAGTCTGCACCAGCGTAGCGACATATTGAATAAATTGAGGTAATATTTTTAATAATTTTCTCAGGGCATTTTGAATGACAAATTTAAGAGACTTTAGTTATTATGAATATGACTCTTCTGGAAAAAAAGATTAGAATTTTTCCCTACCCGTTCGCCCGTTAACAGAATACATTACCTATAGCCTATAGTATACCTTATATCATGGAGCGTGTTGTCGGCATGCTCGGCATTAAGAACGCTCTTCACTCGCAAAAACTAAGCAATTTCAAGCCGCGGCTTCTTCCCTGGTCGGCGGCTCGCACTTGGCACGCGGCGCTTGCCGGTCGACGCCTCCAACACAGATTCTTGAAAACAAGTATCCTCCTATTTATAACTCAGTCCTACGACGTGCTTGTTTATAGAACCCCCAATACTAAAAGAACTAAATATTTAATCTAAAGCAATTCCATATATTTTGTAATTGCAGTTAAGATAGCAAACATACTATGTAGATCGTCCCTTTCAATTCCTTGAGCAAATGAATACGATAAAAATGATGTATCAAATAGGAAATAGTAATATTAAGAATAACATTATTGTATTATTCTCTAACCTGAGTATCGAAGCTTGAATCAGATCAGATCTGTGATTGACGCGAAGTAGTTTGAAAACAATGTACACTTCGAATGACACTTAACGTAGGTACGGCAACCGCCTCCCCCTCCCCATCCCCCCGGCTGTGACGGCGCCGGGGCAGGCGGCCGGGCCCGGGGCTACACGCTCCGATCATCCAGACATGACTTGGAATATTTAAATACTCTTAACCCATCAGATTAGACTGTTGTATTTATTTCGCGCTAAAGAGTACCCAAAGTTTTTGGAGAGAAGTCAACAGATTTAAAAACTCAGGAAATAGGGTCAAGTTCTAGTTATACGTAAAAAACCAACATTTAAGTCTCTTTCAATAGATCTCAGCAATCAGAAAAACTATTGTGGCAGATTAACATTTCCACAGAAATATATTTATTAAATACCTAAAAGCTAAAAAGGAGCGTCAATAAATGGAAGTTAACCATTTTAAGGTTCTGTATTAACATCGAAACGTTTAGTCATTTGAATAATACACCTTTGAAGATTTAAGATTTGCAAAATTGTATTGAAAGGGAGTACAATATAGAGTGGTCATGAAGTTTCGCGCGGGACACGTGCTCGGCGCTCCTCTCGCGACGACGAGAGCGTTTTATTTTAACGAGCTGCGAAGAGCCCTGATCTGCTCTCTACACCGACACTGCACCCGACACTCCACACTCAACACTACGACACTAGAACGCTATGACACTCACGTGCGACACCGTTTTGTTACCCTGCACTTACTGCAAGATGCGACCCGTACCCTGCTATCAGAATCGGAAACAAAGTAGAAAATAAGCTCTGAAATTATCAAACTATGCAACAATCTTCAATTTAAAATGTAAACCGTAGATCCATGTCGAAGAGATATTTAAAGTAAAACGTTCTTAGATATTTATTAGTCACTATATTCAAATTCAAATTCAAA
>LGAG01000302.1:5779-22223 GCA_001278395.1 Lerema accius | reverse complement strand
AAATTTTAAAGCTAGCAGTTTTCAAATTCGTTTTTGGGTGTATGGTTGTAAAGGATAAAGAACCTTATTCAATGATTTTTTTTATGAAGCCTTAAGGGGGTAAATATCACCGCAAAAGTATAATTTCCGCAAGCAAAGCTGCGGGAAACAGCTCGTACATACATAAATTATGATATGTGAAGGAGGTAGACGCCGCCATCGGTCGTCGTACAATATTCACGTGCTCATTACCTACGGATTAGGGCAAATCATAGTGAGATTGACTCTTATTGCCAGATGTAACTGTAATGTAATCCATCACACTGGATCTAACCGCGTCCTCCGAGCAGAGCATGCGACGTGACTGTACGAAGACAGGGAAGAAAATATTTGATTTGATACCTTTCAGATACAAAATTCGACATAAAACTGGTTATCCATAAAGTCGGTCCAGGGACGATAATCACATCAAAATAGAATATCTCTATGGTAACAATGTGTGATGGTAAATATATGGTACAATATTGAGTATATTGTAAACTGCTTAGTAAAAAATACACAAACAATTTTATAAATACATACAAATTATCCTCCACATAACTACGCTTGCGGCGAGGCTACGGTCCACGGCCGGCCGGACGAACATTCTGTCTGTCATGTTTGTATTGTATTGCAATATTTTTGTGTATAATATGTAGGACAGGAAAGGGGTAACGTGAGCAATTTATCTTCGAGCGGCGACCACGCGACCGCGGCGACACGGCCGGGGATGGACACCAGGAAATACCCGCAACTAGATTTACTTACGCTGTTCCGTCAGATTGTGAGTATTAATAAATGAGACGTCAACGGATACCAGCCGTCACACCCGGCATCAGCGCTCCAGGGGAGGCGCGCGGCGGACTGATCCCCGGACTAGTTCTTGCACTATAACCTAAATTAAATACTGATGAGTTTAATCATAAATATCGGTTCAGAACCTTCTATTGCGCATCGCAGTCGCATATATTCATTACTAAACGCAAGGCTAAAAGTCACTAAAGACACTAGTGTGCCTAAATTCTTTAAATGGTTTATATTATGGGGAAGTTATGTCGACTATGGTGCATTGGTTACTTGGAAGTTATGAACATTAGCGGTAGTATCAGTAACTGTAGATCGTACAGTTCCGATATAAAATGATGTTAAAATTTTCTAAGAATTCTTTTCGCAAGGGGCCTCAACATTCGGTGGCGGGCTTGCGACATAAATCAGTGACGCGTGCACTCTTGCATTATAGTGTGTAGACAGTGGCGGGGAGAAGGGGGTGATTTGTGTCGAGAATACCCAACGAGACTTGCATTTGTTCTGCTGCCGCACATATACATATCGCTGCATTTCTTCCTGTAATATTCTATTTATTAGACAAATCCTTCGCATGGCTTCCGTTATGGTAATCGAAACTACCTCCGTAGTATACGCCAGGAACCGATTTCGAACAGGGGTACTGCTGTAGGACATGTCTATCGTGATGGTACAGTGCCGACTGGGTCTAACGGTCTACGAGGTGAGGCGGCCGCCGGCTGATGTTAATCTGCCCCATCGCTAATAAATTAACTCTTCCGATATCAAACATTTACGGTTGACTTTTAACCGAGTTAATAAACTGCGACAGTTAAATGCTATCACGGTCCGATCGGTGCTATTGACTAATTGGTAAATACAAAATTAACCGGCAAATATTTAAACGGAGATTAAAATATGATCCAGTTATGTCAGTGAATCGTGAATTAAACTCCAACTTGATAATTTATTGGACGCTATCGGGGGCCCGGCGGCCGCTGTCGGCGATTATTTACGATCGCCATTACGTTTTTATTTTACCAATGAATTTGTTTTGCGCCAAATCTATTAAAGTACAAATCTATGATCTGCTCTTTAACATTCTGTGACTGCTTTGATAGGATTCTATTCCCGGTAATATTATATAAAAATGCGTAAAAAAGAACAGCAATTTAATAAAATGTTAAATGTAAAAATATGAATTTCACATTGCTCACTGTAGCGTGCATTTAACTGAATCGTACTTTAGATGCTCGCTTGTTCAATTACAAAATAATTTAATACAGTAAAAAATTCAAAGTACTACAAAATTCTAAGCGAAAAGGCTCGTAGCTACTGAATATCGCGTTATGAATGTACTCGCAGTACTCGCGTAGCTTAATTGCCCCACTGGCCGCCTTCATAGCTCGGAGGAGGCAGCATTGTGGCGCGCGACGACTGACGACCACGACGCGCGCCGGCCGCTCGCTCGCGCCGAACAAATGGCTCAAGAATCCATGAGAACGACAAATTAACAACTCCACAAAAAAACCAATAGTTGTCGTCCATGATTTTGTAAAAACTAAACATCGTTAGGTACCTACTTACCGGCACCCATAGAAATTATAACATTAGATATCATAGAAATGTGCTCGGTGAGTATCTTACTATGTTTCACAGAATTATAGGCACTTGATGACTAATACATATAATTATTCCTAATTTCGAATAGTTAAGTGTATCTTACTTCCTAATATTTAGTTCAATAAAGGTTATTCTTCTTTTAAAATAATGTTTCAACCTGTCGATCCACCTGCCAGACACTAAAAATTAATTGTGTTGATTTTAGAAGCCACGTCGTCACGCACCTCACCATCGCACCGACTGTACTTTTTATTAGGCTACGGAGCTGCATCAACTATAATAATTCTTGTGACCGAGTTTTTGAAACATTCTACATAGACAACACGAATAAACCCCAGTCTCGACAATAGACTTACCGCAAAGTTATGTTTCGCCGCGTCGACAGATTCGAGAGCGTCGCGAGTGTAACGGGTGCGGGGCCGGGGACCTGGGTACGCTGACATCCGGCGCGGGTCGGGGCAGTATCCGCGGCGGTTCCGGGACGACGTGCCAAAGGTGACTCCGAGTGGCATTCGACCCCGGATGATCCACAAACTCCAAGGCGGCGGCGGCGGCTCGATGGAAATGTTTCTCGCAGCGAGATTAAAAATCTTACGACTTTGCTCCAGTTGTATCTGAAAGACATGCGGATGGATATACGTATACAATCCCGCTTCGCGAATGTACGCTCCCTTAAAGGATGGTGTTGCTATATTTATATTTCGCAATGAATGAAATAAGGTTTTAAATATCTATTTACATTGAATTGTAGCATGTTTGTCACCTGGACTTATTCCGTACCCGACGTAGGTTATACCAATATCTACTCGTATGTGCAAATACTGTAGTACATTGTAATTATTGTAGTAAATAACTATAAAAAAAATTGGAAATACCCACGACGAAAAAGTATAAAGAAAAAGAAAAATGAATTAAATAAAATTTTAAAATCCCATGACTCAGGAAAATAATGATTAAACCAAAAAAATACCCCGGGGGTTGACCGATAGGAGGCCTCCACATAGAAGAATAGACTGCTGGCACCGCTCATGTAACAATAATACTCTTAATGAAATGAATAAACTAAGAAATATAGCGAAAACTAAAAAATATAAAATAGATTAATAGTATTAGATATAAAAAAAACTTTTATAGCCAGCTTTTATTTACGCTCTAAAAATATAAAAATGAGATTTCAAATGTACCAAACCTATTTATTTTCCATCTACCTACTTAATTATAAGATTTAAATTTAATTAAATAATAAAATTTTGTGTCAGTCCTGCACGACGTAAATTCGAGTAATCTTTGTCTTTAAAATTATTACTACCAACGTAACATCGTTACACAATTTATACATATAATTTTACTTTTTTGTGAATGTATGACTCTTGATGGACTAGTTCGCAATGGCCGCGCCCGCGTCCTCCACGACGACCGACAAAGACAAAGCTGGAAGTGGAACTCCGCCCGACCTGCGACCAAACTTGTAGCCGCAATGTTCTCCGCGGGTTTCTAAATATAAAAAAAAACTTTCTCAACTTTTCCCGACGACAGCCACTCCGTTGATTAAGATTTTTATCTAGGACTTGCATATAACGCTTTCTATTTTCAATAAAAACGTAAGAAATATTTGAATTAATGGAAACCCCTCAAAATTACAAACGATGAAATGTTGTCGATTCTTCTTAACATGATTCTAATAATTCATCAAATGTATTCTCTTCCAATATTATCGTAGAGTTCTAAATCCAGCGCAATACATCGGTATCAGCAGCAGAGGCAATGTTTCTACAGAGTCAATCTTATTATAATGTTAATTGCGTGCGGAGCGGCGCGGGCGCGGACCAATCTGCCTCTAACGTGGACCTACTCCACTCGGCTGCCGTCCTGATTGCAATCAACCGGCTGTCCCGAGAGACCACCCTCCACCAACGCCACGTTTCCTGTCGAATGATGTTGCGGACATTACGTCCCCAATAATTATGTTATTCATGGTCGATTCTGCTAATTCACCAACATGCTTAGTGGGACTTGCGATGGAAACTGATATATTTTCAGAAGCCTCGTGGATCTTAATGCATAACGTCTACATTGAAATAAATGGAGCATTCGTCAAACGAATCGAGAAAGTTTCCAGCGCTCTGCCGAGCTACAACCCGCTTCCTTTGACGAGCTCCATCTTGATATGCGCCGGTCGCGTGGCCACGCTCCTCTCTGTCTCTCTTTCAAAGAAAAAAGTTTGTGAAATGCGTTTGTAGTGATGGCTTGTTTAGAACTACTTAACAACTCTACTTGTCAACGAGGGATCTTACAGAGCTTTGTCTCCGATTCCGAGAAGTCGGTACTTCCGTTTAAAATTTCACCTCCGACAAATTCCAAAATCCGAAAAAAATACTCCGGACTGCGACTTTGATTTCTATAAAATGACCTCCTTTGGTGTTGATAATGTTTGCTACGAAAATCTTGTTATTATTGAAGTGAATGAAAGTTAATTTGAATGTTTATACAAATATAATAAACGGTAAATACATTATATCAAAATATCATTGTGTAATAAGATTTATTTATTATTGCCTATTTTTAAAAACTTATCCAATAACTTATATCTCCCTAGTCGATCCAGATGACACATTGTACAGAATTTTTGCTTATGTTTCAGATTTTTTGGGATGAATCTGATTGGAGAAACTCTCAGTTCACCGATCATATTATTAAAACACAATTCGAACTGCACATTCTTCCATGAGATCTCAAATTTAAATTTTTTATCTCTGAATACCGTTTGAACCTTCATTTCATCGAAAATAAAGTTTTCCGCCACCGAATTAACGAGCGATCCATTATTAGAATTTCATTCATATCACAGATAGTAATGATATTGGAAAAGTTCGATATGGATATAACGTGGAACGCAATTATTTCAGCAATGTTCGCATATTGCAAAACAATAGACATTATTAAGTCAGTATCGGCAGAATTTCACAACGATGAAACACAGTGGACATGGAATATAATATGGCAATTATGTTTCGCTGACATCGTGTTACTTTTAAATAAATAGACGATGGGCACCAACCAGCCTCGCCTCGACTCATGAACGGGTTGCTGATCGGCCAGTCATGATAGACTGTGATAGTTCTTAAGGGGGTGATATTCGTGAATAACCATGCAGGATTCACCTGATCATAGTTTAATATCTACTATATAATATTTGTGATCGAAATTTGTAATATAAAATAGCGTTATATATTATCACAGTTTATTCAAACAATTTACTCCATTTACTACACAAACAATTTACTCCATTACATATTTTTTTAGGTTTTATTAATAGATTGTCACTGTACTCAAAACAATATGCAACATTTTTGATTTATTCTAAGTTAACACTTATTCACAAAATTATTACTAACGTTAATTAAAGTAAGATTAATTAAATGATTACTTAAAATGATGTAATTTTCTGTTTCATGGACTTTCAAATCACAACGATGCTAAAAAAGTTTCCAAAAATTGGTTCCCTGGATATATGCGTAGAACAAGTTGATGACAATCAAAAAAATATCTGATCAGTAGTTTATGAGAAAACCTTGTGCAACTTGCCGAAACACTTTGCATATTTATTTATAATATTTTAAATGTTAAGAAAATATCTGCTGTGTTTTATATAGATTAAAAAAAAATCTTACTACGCACCTACTGACAAAAGCGAGAGAGTAATTCATGCGCAAAAAGCCTAATTCATTTATATCCACGGTTTAAGTAGGTATAATAATAAATAAAAAGCATCTTGTAAAATATCAATAAAATTTTCTCTTTATGTATGCTATCTACCACCGCATCGTGCATGAGTATCACCGTCGTGGATATTACTGACAGTGATTCTAGTGAGTTGTTTAATATCTACATACTCGACCGCCTCGTCACTCGTGGCGAAGACCGTCATCTCATGATAAATCTGGCGCAACTACTACTTAATATATTATAGCAGTACGTCTTCTTCCAAGCCTGTTTATAATGAAGTTGAAAATGAATTAAATAAATTATGAAGTGCACAGTAATGGCATCCATTAATTATTTTTCGCAGTGTTGTGTCGCCGATAGCAGCGAATAAATTATCGGTGGAACCGTAATCCACCGCCACCGTCCCGCTCCATGCGAGCAGCTATGAATAATATGTTGTATGTTCATTAATTTGTAAATAATTAAGTGCTGCAATTGATACGGAACTTCAAACGATCATAGAATGGAATACCTACCTCTGAAAGTAGGAATCCATGTATTTGATTAAAATAGAGAAAGTGAAAGCCCGTAGTAAAGTTTGAAGTGTAGAACTATTTTTGAAATCTGGATTCACCTACCCACATATTCATGCACAGTCACAGACTATTATGTGACAGGTGCATCGAGCATTTGCTACGACAAAATAACTGTCTTTGGAATTGTTTACAGTGCCTGTGGTCGTTCTTGATCTCGTCATTGCGCGAATTCTTCGCCACGCGCGATACAATGCCGCGTTCATTAGAGCTCGGGGCGCGGCGCGGCTCGCGGGCCGCTAACGAATGCTGCCGGAAAAATTAAACCGTATACAATGCCGCCCAGATATTTCGTCACTAAAAATTTTCCCCGAGCTGCCAGCACAATATTCCGAATACCGGAATTCGCCTGCCGCCTGCCGTTCCTCCCTAATGACGTCGAACAGAAGGGCTTAGTCTCGAAAATTTATGGTAGAGAACCGAATCCGAGGCATTCGTCAATATTTACCTAAAATATACATATTTTTTTATATCGGAGCTGTTTGTTTGGAGTTCGGAGGAGTTTTTGTTTGTTCTACAGTGGGTACGGATAAAGTAAAATAGTAGTTACATTTACGTTGCAGCATTGGTACTGTGCTAGCGTGAAAAGTGTACAAATTTTAAATATGCAAATTGAAAAGTGTATAAATAAAATCATATCAAGATAACAATTTGCATTTCAAATCTGAATTGACCACAGAGCAAGGAATGTACTTATGTGTAGCGTACACATACAGTTAGAAAGAACAACTTACGGATTTTCTTTGAAACCCAGTGTCGCCAAACGCACACCATATAATTTTACACGTTACAGACATTTATTATTATCTTCGCGATGATTCGTCATGAACAAAAATTACAATTTACTTAAATTAAACCTAACATAAAAACAGATCATAACAAATTCAATTCTATTACCATGGGTAATGGTTCATTTTCTAAAGTTGATTGATTTAAGGTATGATGTGTTATAAATATTTAACAAGCGCGATCAAGTCGCCATGACAGAAATCGAATGTTTCACTTGATATTTGCTTGAAGATAAATATAAACGTTATGCCTACTATCAATGTGAGCCTCAGCGAACACACCAGATATGCCACAGACGCGCTACATGTGACAAAGCCCCTCGAGAATCTTATCTACAATCACTCAACATAAAATTTTTAAGAAGTATGAGACAGATAATATAATATACTCCCGTTCGAGAGACCAATGTTCAAACCACTAGGCTATCACTACTTACTGCAATTATGGCAATACTACTAACTACTCTACTCTGTGTTATTAATAAGGATAATGTTGGTGCAAGCTCCGAGCCACGCCGGGAAGCTATACGAAGTGTTCTCCGCCGCCGTCGACCGGTGCCGATGGATTACAGTTATTTATTTGCCACACTTACTGCACTGGTTCCCTCTTAGCGCTTTTACGTAAGTGCTACTTATCGGATAAAATAAGATGCATGCTCTTGAAATGCTTCGATTCGTCTGTCATCATGGGCACCGCGAAACACTGTCATGAGCTGACCCTGTGGGTGTTCCCGTTCGATTATAATTAAGATTTTGTATAATGATGACGGTTCAATTAAAGTGACCTCACAAGGCGGTAGTGACCACACACAACACTGCAATAATTGTATTGCATGGCTTTACCTTACTATATCTGAGTATGGTCTGTATCAAATAACTGATCGGATTTCCGCGCTGTATTAAAAGCAACAACCCGTAGTTCAGAACACTTCCGAGTAGGTACTGCCGTTGAATATTCAATGGGGTGGTACGATCACTATTTCTAATCCATGCGACGCTGCACGGCGTCACAATGTTACTGTTAACCTTATATCTACGTTTATCTAGTTAATAAAAGTCAATTCCAGGGAGGGACCCAACGATCAACGTCTGTCGATCCAAATTCTTCATAAGTTTCAGCCACATATCTGACAAGTTAGTTCAGATACGAAACATCCCTCTCGCAATTGAATGGAACCATGCCGATGAGGATACGAACTGTTCAGAATGTTGACTCGCGGATCGTCAGGTATGGAAGTGACGCGGTGGCGGGGAGGGCGGCTCGCCGGCTGACGGATACTCTCATCAGTCAGGATCTAACGACCCATTACTCGTCCCTGCGGACCCCTCACACCTCGCTCCTCACCGCCGCGACGCGATCCACATAAAGCTAGCCTATTTATTTAATATCCGAACACAGTCTCAGCGACACTTTTTGGACCTCTTCTACTGCAGCCTTGGAACAAGTCCCCATGCCACAAAAAATATAAAATGATACAGAAATGTAAAATGGTCGATGGTCAGTTGCGAAGTGTGGTGTATCACTGTATTATGTGCACTCGCTCTATTAATACTAAACGGTATCAGCATATTCATATTACATGTTAATGACGTCATTACGATGCATGCATGCGGTGCCATCGGCCGTTGTTATTAGCCGGTTTATTCAGCTTAGTGCATAAAATTCATAATTTTGGTTGTTCAATTATCTATTGTTAACGGGTCAATACTGTCAATAGTCATGAGCGGTATCATAGCGCTGTGCACTGACGGTGACGAAGCGGCCGAACGCTGAATGAAATGATGATCTAAAACGATCGCGCGAGCTGAGGTCGGGGTGTAAAATTCCATCCCTCCTCCAGACCAAGCCAACCAACAGAAGATGGTTTTATTGTAACACTAGCAGTTGCCCGCGGCTTCGCTCGCGTGAAATTTTGTCTGCCACATAAGTTTCGTGACAGATCATTTTATTTATATGTGAAACAGAACGTTTGTCATCTAACTAAAATGGCGACTGCGGTTTGTTTGTCAGTGCCATAACAATTTAACGAAATACTCCACAATCCGAATTTTGCGAATATATGTTGTCGACTCGAAATAATTATTTTTTTATGTTTTGTTATTACCTATATGGTAAGGTTTCGATCGAGTCTACCGTACCCCTGCACGAAATTATTAATATAGATAGATAGATAAAAATTTGGTATAAAATATCTGTGTTATGGAAACGGCTGTGTGTGTGCGTTTATGTTACAATTTGAGTTTTCTTAATTTTTTTTTAATATTTACGTAATATAATCTCAAAATGGCGGCGCTTCCCCCTTCCACCGTGCACGATTTTTCACTGTTCTCACTTATTGTAATTAATTATTTTATAATAACTAATTTAATTTTTTTCGTCTTGTAAAATGTTATGATGCGTTACATAGGGGGAAGGAGGATCGATCAACGCATTATGAAACATAGTTTATATTACTAAAAATCTAGGAAATATAATTCTCCTAAGTCGGGAAAATGGCATCCTTTCTAGATAAACATGGTCATTTGAGTGTTACGTAACGTTTAGTGAGGGGGAGGGGGGATACAGAAACACGTTACGGGGACCGGGGGTTAAGAATCTTTAAATATTGCGTTACGTCATACTTGAACGCTCCCTGAACTGACGTCATCTTATCTTGTAATATCCGCCGACGCGCGACGGTTGCATCCATTGTTTTCAAGAACATGTGCCAATCAGAAATTCTTTATCATTTGCTTAGGTGTAGTTGTAGGTGTAGTACAAGTTGGATACTTTTTTTATAACACAACTTTAGAAAATAATATGCTTAGATGATTATTTGTTGGCGTGTTTCCTCAATAATAAAACACCTCTTACGTAACTTAGGTACATAATTATCACAAAATGTTTATTCTGTTAAATGTGAACTCCGTAACGTTGGTGAACAATGCAGCACGGCTTTGCGCGCGGCCCGTGGAACCCCATATTCTGCTAATTGGTTGCACTCGTAATCACATTGTCGCTTCGTTCCACGTTACGATATCGCATGACAGATTAATTTATCATATTTAATGGTCGTTAAACACGGATTATAATAATAGTGTTCATTAATCAACAAATTGCGTAATCATTGAGTTGTTTACATGCGGTGTCTGTTGATATATCAAACGTGCGGTTTGCGAACTCCCAGATGCGTCGTTTGTAGTATCATCGCAATCAGGCGCGCGGCGACTCACACCGGCCGGCGGCGGCTGGCTCTCTCCCACAATGGAGACAAAGACAGTTCTCACACGGTGAAATCAGTCAAGCCGTTTAGGCTCTAGAGCGTGCTGAAAATATTAAAATACACACATACACTATAAACACACTTCCCTCCATCTGGTGCAGACTGGTCGGTCCTTCCTGCAGCTCCTGCTGTGACACAAACGTTGTGAATCCTAGTTTACAAAATAGACCTTTAAGCTTCGTCACCTTAGCTCGCAATCGTCATTGTAGCTCTTTTGTGATGGTGATAAGGTATAGTTTTGACAACGATGTATGTCGGTGTCGGAGTGCGCCGGGACGCAGGCACAGGCAGTGCTCAGTCAAGTATCATTGATCCGTGAACTTCCCGAGAGGCGAGCTACTTGGCTCCGGTGAACGGTTTATATAAACATTTTTAAAATGCCGTGTATTTTGCAGCATTGACAATTTTCTGAAACCAGGACGCAGGTACAATGTTAATTAGTTAGTTATCGCTGCAATACTAGGAGTCTTCACAGATCACACCCGTACCAACATAATTAGTACCAAATTAATTATTTACTTTATTGTGGTCAGCCCAAGTGTCTGAGAGGCGAAATATCAACATAAAGAACAAGAATAACAATACAAGAATAAGAACGTGAAAAGCCGTTGCAATTAAAATTATTATGATTTTTTATCTAAGGAACAATGAAATTTATTTTCTAAATTAAATAAGGAAAAAAGTAAGTTAATAAACATATACTTAATTTACGTAGCAACTTGTAAAGTTGGTTTGAACTTAATAATAGATGTACCGAATCGAAGCGAGAGCGGGATAGTAGTAAATATTAAAGTATCAGCAACAAGTCTTCGTATTATTCGTAAGTATGATCAAGATACCTCACGATAACTTTACGACGCTCAGTCTCACAACCACAACAACTACAAATGTACGATTAAAAAGTTACACAATCTGCACAACTTTCATGGATATTCTTCAAAAAGAATTACAATATTCCACGATAATGGCCGACCTATAATAAAATATTTTATTTAGATACAGATCGGGGCTGTCACAATTTTATTATTACAAAATAGGTGGTCATAATATAAACGTCGTAGAATAAACGTATTGTTCGGGCAATCTCTTAACATTATATCAGACAAATTTCAGCCTAAGTAAATTTCTCGTCGTCTCGTAATGCTTGTAAACGAGGGAGATTTATGTATCTCGCTGCCACCTCTGTGTTTCGAGAAGTAATGGTGACGTCACCTTTGCTTCTCGGGATCAAATTAAGTATTTTTTATTAAAAAAAGAAGTTTAGTAGAGATTCAGTAAATTTTAATAAATTTAGAACGGACAAAAACGATGAAGAACAGACAGATCGAATCGAAAATCGACAGAAGATTCGGGTAAGTATTAGGTAATAAGGCGGTTCTTCTTATTATTGAAAATTACACGCAGGATTTAAATTCAAACCATTTTAAGATATCAACGTTGCACCACTCAAGGGACTGCGCTATCAACTGTTATTTGACGAGACACGTCACGACTGACCACATCGCGGCAGCGGCCGCCTTCTCGACGCGGCGCCGAAAAAGGTCGCGCGGCCCATTCAATATAAATGCAAATGGACCACAACACAAACAGATTGAGCGAAATATTAATGTACTCGGAGACATAGGCACTGTCGCCTCTGGCTCAGTAACAGGGTTGGCGGTGTTTCGTTACTCCGATACAAACGGTGCAGTTTATTCTGCGCTTACCTTGGAGCACTGCCTCTGACGTGGACTATATCTTGCTTGATAACAAGTTCCGTACTAAATTGATAGATAATATATGGAAATATCAATAATTATTTTACCACTAAAATAAGACATTATTGCCAAACGAACATAATATAGCTACCAGCGTGTATAGAAATTAGATGTCGAATTTGAACAATTGATTAAGAACTGTATGTACGTACTAGACGATGCCCGCGGCTCCGCCCGCGGAAAAGTTGATAAACAAAATATTGATTTTATCCCAAGGGAACCTATAATCGGGATAAAATCTATCCTATGTCCTATTCCTGGCTACAACCTATCTGTGTACCAACTTTCAGCTTAATCCGTTCAACGGTTAGACCGTGAAGGAGGGACAAACATCCAAACGTCCAAACATCCAAACATCTTTACAAACTTTCACATTAGTAGGAAGTAGGATAACAATATTTTGTCATTGTGTTAATCCTGAAGTAGTGAATGTGCACTACTCCCTGTCCATGTGTAGAGTAGTAGAGTACCTATGTAAGTACTCTATGTATATGTATACATATAAAAATGAAGAGCTCTACGTCAGGTGAAACATACAATCCTCTGTTTACGCCGTCTCATGTTGAATTCTTTTGACTTCTTAATTTCACAAAAAATACTTAAATCTTAAGAAAAATAAGTTTCTTATCGCCCGGCCAAAGTTCGTGTATCGAAATCTATATTTCCTGAAGCTCCCATCCTCGCAGTGGTCGCGAGACGAGGGGCCGCAGCCGCGTAATCAATCAACCAATTACAATTGAGTTAGCGACAGCCCTACCAGCTGCGCGTCAAATGAATTTATAAAACTTGTAACTCTGTACAATTTGCTGAGAGAATGTTGACGATTTATTAGAACTGATTGACGTCGACAAGGATTTTTCATTTGGACCGCTTTACGCCATTTAGTTAGAGGAAGTATTGTTTAATTTAATACAGCGGGGACTTAACAATCTGTTTATTTTAAGGATAAATAAATGACACTTCACAGTTATGCATTAAATTCAACAAAGGATGTAATACACGTAACCGTGCTAGTCGTAGCCACGTAGCCTCGTAGCTCGTAGCAAACAAATTATATTTCGAGGAGCGTTATATTTCGTCATCGAGGGAACGAAAATCTTGAATGCAGAGCTGTCTCAATTAATACGCTTAAAATATGTAAAGTACACCGCAGAGGTGCTTAATCCAACTCCAACTTGTTCTTGTCCGGGGTATACCGACACCTGCTTGCTCCTACTGTTCCCGACAACGTTGTGTAAGCATGGAACACCGGTCGTACGAACAATGGGGGCCGCGACTGCCGCCAGCTACCGACGACTCGTAAAACTAATATTACGATCTCATTAAGGTTATGGGTCAAGCTTTCACGCTTCACTCTATAAAGCTCGTTAAACAGCTTTTAAGCACAGAGATGCGCTTCGCTCTGGGCCAGTTTACCTCCGCAGATAGCTGCTTTGCGCGAGCTTACTTATCGAGATTGTAAATACCAGAAACACTGGGCCGACGACATCGGCTGGACTGACAATACTGAGGTACTGAATGTTTTGCAATGAAATAAGATAACTATTTTTCGGAAAATTATCTTGGATGTAGGCTGTTAGTCGGCGACGTAATAAGTCGTTATCTAACCTGGAATTCGCGATATTTACTCGGGGCGGACGACTGAATGGGCCCATAAATAAGGGTGGTTTCGCATTCGTTCAGCGCCGCGTTGGCGCCGCGCCAACATGGTCACTCATACTGTGAAATTCCTCGGCTACTAAATTCTCTAATGCAGTCGCGATAATTCCCCTGCGGCGAAATAATTTTATGCACGGTATTCATTGACGAGCACGTTGTGCCGCCGAGCAGGTCGCGCCTCGCCGACCGCCGCGCCGGCCGCTGTCACAGCTCGTCTCCGGAAAAGAAATTCGACGGGCTGCTCATCATACGGCAAGTAAATATTACGAATTTTAAATAATCTTTTGAAGCCCGAAGCTGATATCTATAGCCGAGGTAATACTAACTTAGAAACTGCCTATCACCATAATTATTTTTGTAGAAAAAGTCGGGTCTAGACAAAAATTCAAGGTACGAGTAGTTTTACATTAAATTATTCCTTCCTTCTTTAACCGCGTGGACGGATGATAATTTTTTATGCCTTTCGCTTTGAAATAAGTAATTATTTCTTACTTATCGTGTCGAAGTATTTCAAGGTTTCACTCTACGGAGTGTGGTACCATGTCCAAAAAATCTCAGAAGATTATTATTAATAATGCCAATGACACTAACTGAGAAAACAGTTAGGAGGCTAATATAATAAACAAAGTACCTAACAAGGAAAGGAACTCACGGTGAGCGGAACCAAAAATGAACTGACCAGGTGATTCACCTCCGCGTCATATTCAATTCGTGGATCAAGATGAGGGCAGCTTGAGTTCACTACTCCGCTTCTATTGCAATGAGTATCGTCTGTAACTCGACTGCAACAAATAAGATTTCGTGAATTATACAATTTGAACATAAATAAATTTTGAACCCGAAACGAACCCTGTATCTCTCGCCGTTATTCCAAAACAAAAAAATCCAGAGCCATGAAAATCTAATAAATAATCACACGACCCGCATATATGAGTACCCGAATACCAATAAAAAGAACGATGGGAAACCTCCATTGCTATTAATTACATTTTATTAATTTCCATATTATACCTAGTATGTAGATAACAAGAATTTCCTTGAAGAATTTATTAGCCAAGTAGAGATTAATGCATAAACTGTATCTACTTAATAATAACTGTATGAAATAATCGTTCCTTGGCTAGCACGGCTCCGTGTGGAGGCTTTCATCGCGAGCAGCCTGCATACATTAACGAATAGTGATTCGTGTTTCAAATGAAAAGGTTCAAAGTGTTAAGTCGATTACCAACGACCGCGGACTGGCCGCTGTCGTCGATGGGAACCTCTGGCCGTTCGATCCGATGTGTCTGCTCTCGCAGGTGTTTGTTGCGTCCGATCTGTGTTTCTGGAAAAGAGAGATCTCGGCGCGTTCACTGCTTGAGGACGAATACTTGGTCAATTTAGTTTGTTGTATAATACTTACGTATTATTCCTTGTTATTTGAAATATAGACCGAATAAAAAATCACTACTTTAGAATCGTAGATATTTATTTTTCTTGCCTTTGTTATTAGATACCTATGTGCCCACTACAATTAAAATTTATATTACAGGGTACGTATTTTTCATGATTTCCGTGTCGATCGCACGAAGTGATTGGGTCAGTCTGTGACTCTCCTTGAGCAGGTGTCAGTGGTAGCGGGCGGACGAGCCTTTTTTAATTTGTTATAGCGCCGCCGCGCCCTCTGCCCGCACTCCTATATTAAACTCGGAACAGCAATATCCCTAACGCGTTAATAATTTTACGAGCGAGTATAACAGCCGTTAACGACGAAATAGAAATAATATAAGAGAGAAAACGTGAAGACTAGTAATCGTCAATAGGAAAACGGAGAACGTTGTAATCCATCAAGCCATTTGGACTGTAGAGCGTGCCGAAGAAATGGTCAGACCCTCCTTGTGCAATGACGCAGTGACGATGCGGCGGCGGTGCTGGATTGTTTGAAGTCCGCTGAGAATACCTCGTAAATAAAAAAACCCTCGACACATTTTATCATCAAACGAAGCTAAGAAAGAACACAAGATAAAGTCATTAATACTCTCTTTCAGTGAAGTTTTTTTATTTTGAGACTCCACTATAGTATATTCGGCTATTATTTCCAACTCTCACCACCTACAATTTTTAAAGGGCTCAAATGATATTTTTTTTTTGTTAAATATGTGTAAAACACTTGTAGATAAGTCACCTTTAATACACAAAAATCGCTTCATCTGTTCGGCAGTTACGTCGTCACAGATAGACACACATCCACAGACAGTCATGTTAAACTTATAACA
>LGAG01000301.1:62371-85209 GCA_001278395.1 Lerema accius | reverse complement strand
AAGTAAATAAGGACTGATGACGTAATCACCATCTTTTATGTACAAAAAAAGTAAAAAGGACTGATGACGTAATCACCATCTATCTAAATCTAAACTAATATTATAAAGAGGTAATTTTTTTTGGTTTGTTTGTTTGTATTGAATAGGCTCAATTACTACTGGACCGATTTCAAAAATTCTTTTACCATTATGAATGTACATCTTTCCAAAGTAACAAAAGCTATATTTTTATTTCGAAAAAAAATAGGGATCCTTGCGAAAACTTCAATAACATAAACCACCGTCGATTAAAATCGTTATGGAAATACCTTAAATCGCGTGCGCTATTATAGTTGCGCCTATATAAAGACTTTTATAGTTTAACAAACTATTTAAATCGGCAACGAAAATAAGATATCGATATTCATACCATGGTATTTATACTTATCTCCACAACTTATTTTTTATTTATCAGTAGTTCAATACCTTTACATCGTTGTTTAAATTATTTTAATCGGACACTCCATTCAAAAGATATAGCGAGTTTAAAAATTTGGGTAACTTAAAAATAACTAAGCGCTTCGCCGCATCGCGTCTCGATGTTAATTGAGCGTAGCTGCTGAAGAGCGCATGTGCATGCAATGTCTAGTAGTTATAGTACCTAACGGAAGGTAGGTACTCATAAATAGTTTGGAAATAAATATGTGTAATTTAAGGTAGTAGGTACCTATTTCTTTAATTCTTTGGAGAGATAAATTTATATTCTTAAATATCAGGATTTCCGCGGCAGTCGGGTGTCGGGTTAATTTTATTATGATCTTTATTTCTGAATCAAATTAATAGTTTATGTGACTGCTGGGTCACGATTGACTATTGTGCAACGAAAAAAAATATTTCCGTAAGCGACGCTGCGGGCAACAGCTAGTCACTTATATAAGCAGAAGCATCTAGCGTTATTTTGGTAAATCTTACACAAATTGCTTAAATTTTCAGCATCGCCTTTTAATTAAGTCGCTAAGATGTTAAAATTGTTTGTTTGCCGACCTTACCTCATTTTACGGGGTGATTTATAAACTTAGTATACTTGTCGTTACGTTGAAGTTATGGCTTTTAATTAGTCCTCCTACTTTTATATAAAGTTTTGAACAGCCATTTATCGAATCGTAATGGCAGTACGAAAAGGTACCGAAAGTAGGTATATGATAACTAGTCGTCGCCCGCGGCTTCGCCCGCAGAAGAGTAGCTAAAAAAAATATTGGATTAATCCCAAAGGAACCTAAAATCGGGATAAAATATGCCCAGCAGTGGGACAGTTATGGCATTTGAAGATGATAATGATGATGATGATGACAATGATGATGAAGATTCTACAACAAATGAAGGGGATGCTAAAACATTTAAACGCGTAGTTAATAATGAAAAGGCATCTCAACAACATAGTAAAGAGTAGGTACTTCGTAAGCATTTGTTTTCATTGTAAACGGAAATTCCGCTAACTCCAACATTTCAAGTGTCGAACGCAGCTGACTTAAACCACATCCAATTTACGCTAGCAAAATAAATTGTAGCTTCATGATTAAATATTCTTTGAAATGTATTTGCTACAAAGTGCATACATTGGAAAGAATAATTATATCTTTTTTTTTTCGAGGCGTGGGGCTTCCTCGGCCACGCTGTGCCATTGATAATACAAACAGACAATATGCTACAATTATTAGAATCAATTTAATATGAGTGATTTTATCACAAAAACACACATTTTTAAATAGATAAAACATACAGTGTAAAACAGAAAGTTCTGTTAACAGACATCTATGGTTTAATAATGAGTTAAAGTTCATATTCGACCATAGAAAGGGGTATCTTTAATATATATTAATGCGGGAAGGCTTCAACTTTCTATTATTTTTTAAAAATAAAGTAATTACTAATATCATCGTAGACGTATTTATGTTACCATTTTGAAAATAAGAATACCTTAAAGAAATGCTACGAGATACTGCTACGATGGCTACGCGAGCTACGAACGTAGCAACGTCAGCTAAATATTTCTGTGTAGGTCTACGTTGCACGTCCTACGAACTGCAATTAGAATTTAAATTTAATACTAACAGCGTCTATGGTCTATATTTGACTATTAAGTAATTGTATCAAACTATAGACTTATTCTATTACCTTAGGCTGGCAAATATTAATGTTAACATGAACTTTCTGTCAACGAGGCCTTACGACTTACGACTTTATGTGAAGAGTTTCTCATGCAGAGAAGTTTAAGTAATATTTCGTTTTATAAATAAATGTATTTTTGACATAATTATGTGTATTTTTTTGTTTACTGCACTTTTCCTACTTATATTTTAACATTCAAATATTTTATTATTAAAAAAATGACATCCATAATGTGGGACGTAGAAAAAGTTGGGCGTCTCATCAAAATAAAGCTGCTCTCAAAAAATTTGCTTGACAGTAATAAGTGAAAAACAATGTACTACGGATCCCTGACTATGATATTTACATAAATAAATGGGATTGAATTTTTTTTACCCCTCACATTGTGAGAGGAGACCCGAGCCCAGCAGTGGGACAGTTATGGGTTGTAAGATGATTTTTTTTTATTTTTTATAATCTATAACTATGTAAAATTTCAAAAGCGTAAGAGCGTGCATTATTCTTTAAAAGGTAACCAAGTTTGGGCCGTTATTATAATATACCATATCCATTTTAACTCGTAACTTATAACAACCGTCCGAGGTTATGATTGCGATGTGGCTCCTACCTTTATCTCACTCCAACCATAATGATCAGAATTTAGTAAAAGAACCTGAATTATGATTGCGGAAAAATCATCCTTTTAAATATAACTCTGCTTTGAGTCTTTTCAAACCACGATTTTAAAGATTAAGGCAATGATTTAAAAAGCGGGATATTCTCACTGGAAAATCACTGATGGTTTTGCAGATTAATGTAGATTGAGATATTAGGTATATTGGTTATATCTGTTAGTGTAGTGTAGTAAAATGCACTAAATAAATTAAATTTAGTTAGTGCATTTTATCGTCAGATGAAATTATAAACACTTTTTTTTAATTTTTATTAGTTGTTTAATTTAATTACTTAATTTGAGTTATTTACCTGATCCTCAAGAAAATCCGAAATTTTATAACATCTTTTAATAATAGTACTCAAGAACATTGGCTACCTGCTATTAATTGCAATAGCAAGACTTCGTTACAATGTACAGAAGGTTTCGTACAAGCAATTGTACAAACAGTATCTTTTATTTTCTTGTACCTGCACATTCTGCTTTTATCATTCAAATACATTACGTTCACCTCTTATCATAAAATAACTTATTAGACTCCAAAGACAGATAAAACTTCCAAACATTCAATTTGTATCTCGTAATAATACGCCCACAGTCGTAGAATGAAAGATGAATTTAAGTATATTTTCTTTTTATTTTCTCATGAAAGGAAACAAAATATGTGATCAAACATCTCCCTTTAAATAAAAGTAAATAGTGCCTTTTTTAAAATATATAGTATATTTAAAGGCGATGCCATTAAATATATTTAAGTTTACTTAAGAAAATTAAAGAAAAATATCGTTTCAAAGTCTTTAATATATGGTTAGGGAGTTTATACGCCTTTCTTTTTCAAATAGTATACACATATTACGTTGTCGCTTACCAAATGTTAGACTAAACAATTCTAATTTTCGAGCTCATATTCTCAATTTAAAAGGATCTAAGATAAGGAACATTACAAGCGTATGTATCCCTTTTTGGCCGGCCCTGCAGCCGAAGTGGCTTGACAAATTTGAACATAATGTGATATGATTGAACTCGTCATTGTGAAAGTGACATAGGTTAATTTTTTTAAATCCTACCCCTTTGTTTTTCAGGCTTGTAAATACCCCACAATTTTATTTGCGGTATTTTTGTTTTTCTATTAACGATTCTTCAAAATTATTAACTTACGAGCTGTTGCCCGCAGCTTTGCTTGCGGAAATTTTTAGTTTTGCGGTGATATTTACCCCCTTAAGGGTTGATTAAATAAAAATCGTGGAATAAGGTTTTTCATCCTTTTCAACCATACACCCAAACACGTATTTGAAAACTGCTAGCTTTAAAATTTGGTTAATTTTCATACAAACTTTCATCCACTATTTCCCCCCCTTAAAGTGGGAATTTCCAAAAATCCGTTCTTAGTGCTCCCCTACACTCTAGAAGGAACCTCTGTGCCAAGTTTCATGCTTCTAGGTCTATCTGTTTAGGCTGTAGCGTGTCTGTTAGTCAATCAACATTTTTATTAAGTATGATGATGATGATCATTATCACGTATCGTTTAAAGTTTTGACGCTTAGTTATCACTTACGAAATAAGTAATGACTATAGTGACTATAATTCAGTACATACTGGCAGCACAGTGAAAGTAAACATCCCTCTAGCATTACTAAGATAACAGGTCCTCGTCTGCACTGTTTGAGTAATAGAGAGCAAACTGCAAGCACTTCAACATTGTTCAATATTTTAGGCAAATTCATGATATTGTAGTTTCCTGGAAGCAGTTCGCTTGACTCAGCTGTACAGTGTAGACTTTATAATTGAAAGTTGTAGCTCTATTTATATTATTAGTAGACTCGCCCCCGCTACGCTTCGGTGTATCTTTTACCTATTATGTCGCAGTAACAAAAACGTTTCCCTAAACAAAACCTATTCTAGATTGTTGCCGAAAATGATTAAATCAAATGATTGCTACTGCTGTATGTTATTTCAATATGGCTGATCACGTCTGTCAGATATGTCAGTTAGAAAAATCCCATACAAACTTTAAATTGTTATAACTTTTGATAGAGTGGACTGATTCAAACAAAATAAAGCCTAAGTAACTTAAGTAAAATTTTTCTTATAACTGAACGTAACTGGTTGCTAAACTGATAATTTTCCTTCGTCTTTGTCGAAATAAGCTAAC
Organism: Lerema accius; assembly: GCA_001278395.1. NCBI lineage: Eukaryota > Metazoa > Arthropoda > Insecta > Lepidoptera > Hesperiidae > Lerema > Lerema accius. Next base: position 80,257 of record LGAG01000301.1, on the reverse strand, counting down.
ATAAAACTCCTTACGGTTACATAATACTAAAATGGTCTCGTACAACAGAATACCTACAAGGCTTAATAGTTCTCGTAACTATCAGGTAGTAAGTGAGACTGTCGCAACTTGCAACTAACTAGTTTGAAAGTACTCTAGTAAATCATATTTAACTATACGGGACTGCATTCTTTACATATATATACGTTACGTAGAAGAACTTACAACAACGATAGCCTAGCATAAATTGTAAAGTTTAAAAAATCACTAAAATTCACTAGTTATGTAAACCCGTGAATTAAAATTCAAATCATTTATTAATTCGTCTTACGAGTAGGAACTAATAAATCTCTTAACGAATGTCAAAATTTACAATATGATTAAAATTATATATACAATTTAAAAAAGGTATGTATTTCAGACCGTTTGTGTATATTTTTTTGAAATGGGAGTAATTAAACAAGTAGGTAGTATTGTCTATTGCTGAGAAAAGGTCAACATAAAAATACGAAAAGTTATTAACAGAATTGTATTTACAAAAAATCCGGCATGAACAAACCTTACTGTTGCTATATAAATAACTAACTTTACTCAATTAATTTAACTTGACGATAGTGACTTATTAACATACTAATAGTGTAACTAACGTTCAGACAAAAATATCAACCGGTTACGAATCTGACAGAGTGACGACGTAGCCACGACATGGTAACGACTCATTGCGTACAACGTTTTAAGCAGTTAAGTGATTGTTCCATAGATGGTAGCACCGTCATTTTCAAGGAACTCAATTATACTCCTCTAGTAATTTTGTCAACATAGTAAATGCTGCAGTGATTTTTCATTGAAGTAGAAAGAAGTTTTAAATCAACTCAGTATTTCATGCCGTTTTTTTATATAAAAGCTTGGTGGATTGCCAGCTTAAAGCTCACTCCTCAAACGTTCTGTTTCGGACATGATGTATTGAACTATTTGTTAGTGCCGTCAACAGGATATCTAGTACAGAGTGTTCTGAAAATAAATATGATAAATATAAATTTAAAATCTCGTTAATATATCGCAAGCATTGTAAGCATTTTTTCTACATAGTTTACTTTTAAATTGCTCTGGGAATAATAAAGTTGATTAAAATGTAAACTAGAAGACCCGATCTTTGGTCGAAATTTTGACCATAAGATCATTCTAACTAATGTCATGTTCTTCTCCACAAAAACTTTAACTATGCTAGTTTTTACGTTTGTACATGCCTACATTATTTTTAAAGAGAAATTCAAATTTGATCCTTCACCCACGTTACTAATATCAGATTATATATAGAAAATTATATACTGAATTCAAAAGTACGTATAGAAAACTGTACAATATAAAATATACTTTTAAATCAAAGAGAATTTTAGATCACCCTGTATATTTAGTTTGCGTGATACAAATCTAGTTTCAAGTGAAAAGATGAGAGGCTTTTAGTGTATATACATCTCGTTATATACCTAAGTGCCTGATATTTGTGGAAAAAAATCTAAGAATTTGTTGACTATACTAAACTTAGTAAACATTCAGAAATCGACACAAAATTAGATTTATTACTGAGAAATGGTATCTTAGACTAGTGGAATTCAGGCTTAGGTCTGATTAAATAAAGTAATAATATAACACATTCATAATTAATATTATGTATTTTGTGTGTGGGTGCATGTGTATTAATAAACATGTACGTCACTAGCACGAAAAGATCTTTTCGCAAATTCGGAAAGGTCTTGTAAAATGTTACGATGTGTTACATAATGTGTGAGGGGGATCGAACAACGCGTTACACAACATTGTCTTTTTGAGAAAAAAATAAACTAGGCAATATAACTCTAGTAACTCAAAATGGCAAGATTTTTAGATAAAATAGTCAATTGTGTGTTACGTAATCTTTAGAGAAGAAGCAGAAAAAACTTACGGCGCTTTGTATTTTAAAAATTGCGTTACGTAATATCTGAACGCTACATAGGCTTATTTAGGAGTATGCTTATTGCAAGAAAATGTAAGCATGCACTTAGCATTGCTTATTTTTAAGTGCATACTTAAAATTAAGATGTGTTAGTACCTACTTATTATAGTTCAATGAAATCTACTGTTAAACAAAATTACCTCATAAGTAAATTAATTAGTTATGCTCTATAATAACTTGCGTTACCAAGCTTTGTGTTTTTAATTTAAGAAAACCTGTCTTTACGGAAACACATTTACACGTACTGGTTATATTTTTTACGATATTCCTTTCCTTTTTACTGCCAATATCAGCAGCTTGCCTTGAGTGTCGTTTACAACGTCATTTACGATTTACTTCACAATTTACACTTTACTCAACAATGTATACAAACTCACAAACTGAATACATTTACCAAGTTGTAATGAAAAGAGGACAGACGAATATAACTCATACAATACAATATGATCTTTATTGTGCAAAGTAATAAGTAAATCATAGATTTGGAGGTAAATTGTATTTATTTCTGAAGTAATATGTCTAATTAGCTCATCAAAAAAGTAATAAAAATTTTAAGTTGGGTATGAAAATAAAAATTACATGAAACTACTGAGAGCAATGACATGAATTGTACATTTAACGTCTAATTTTGGAGAAATATGGCTAGAAAATGGTCGTGTTTATTCGTTATTATCAAAATACCACCTTAAAATTATTGAGTACTTGAGAGTTTTAAGTAAAAATGTCAAAGGTGTGTAAATTCTATTAATGGTCCTCGTTATCCTACAAAATTTGTAGGAAAATTTGAGCCCAGAATTGGATGAATAAAGGCCTAAATTATAAACATTTAGTTAGTAATTAACAGTCTATTTATAGATGAAGGACAGATGAATCCGAACTGTTTTTCCAAATTACCAATGTTAATTACGAATGAGAGCAAAATGTAATTACGTCGCGAAACTCCCCGCAATCGAATCCTCTTGAGTATAACTTTTACTAACATAGTAAGATGTCAGATATTCATTATTTCGACGAAATTGTTGATTACATGTTCTAATTAGCTATTGATATTAGGTAAAGTTAAATTACTTTTATATGTGCATTAGTTTAGTTTTGTAATTATATTTTGTAAGTGATTTTTCATTACATTACAGCTTATTAAAAATTTATCGCCATTTTGAAAATTGGTGATAATAGGTATGATCAGATGATCAAGCAAGTACATACATAGATATGTATGTATTCTTCGGATAGGTAGTTAACATGGGTAATTGAAACTAAGCATGGTTAAGCCAATGATATGATAGGTAGTTACTACGAGTATTTTCTCAAACACATCCTAGAAAACTGGGCAGAAGCTCCGCTATAAACAAATATGAGCTCATGTGAGATTCGCAAAGGTTTCTTTTTGTCAAATATCGTATTTTGTCTCTGATTAGCCGTAGTTCCGGCTGTAATTAAAAGGCGCTGGTGTGCTCCGTCGCGATAAAAGCCTACATAAATCAGTCGTAAAGCGATATAGCCTTCGCTACGGAACTCTACCGTTACGAGGATTTACGGAGCAAAAAGCTTTATTTGGGTAGATTGCGGCTCTACTTGAACTCTATCTAGGGCTCTAATATTTGCTTTTCAGGTGGATTTGGTGTAATGCTATCTGTAGTACTTTAGAACGTATATTTACTAGTTTGGAAAATATGTTTTATATAATAGTATTACATTATAGTTATACGTATATTAATACTAAATAATTATGTAGTTTTACTACATACTATTAATAATGTTATGTAGTTTTATAATTTGCTACGAGAGTAGTTTAATATTTTACCATTATTTTTGCTGATCAATTATTAAATTTCCACAACTCCGCCACCTACCGTGTTTAATAGTAAATTGAATTTATTCAGGATTTTTTTGAAATACACAAGTTTAATCAAAATCGGTCCTGCCGGCTACAAAAGCAGCGGGAAGCTTTCATTTGCTTTCGTCCAAAAAATAATCTCCACATTTTATTCAGTAAACAAGTTAGTTAGTTACCTATAAGTAAATCAACACTTCCAAGAAGTTTCATTTTAAATTAGTTGTATTACCGCCTCAGTAATTAGATAGCAAGCGGTTCTCAAAGTAAACAGCTTGTGACGCTGCATTGCCCACAGAAGAACCGAACATGGGTCTCTCAAACTAAACTACAAACAAACGAACAGCTGTCGTCCGACTTGGACATCCAATTATTTAGGTGCCTCGTCTACGAAGGAGACTAAAATTAAATAAACTAAAGTCTAGCACTAAATTCGGAATTTAATAATGACTAATTTTGTCCAACGATAAAGTATGAATTCGTTCGATATCACAGATATCATAATGAGTAACTATTATTGTTTAAATCGTGTTGTGTAATTAACTTTGTATTATCATTACTAAAACCTACAATAATTATCTTTTTCCCGAAACTTTACATTCGTCTCATTACCTTGAAGCCAAAGTTTTTGAAGGTTTCACTTCATCATGTGTGAATAGAAGACATACTGTTTATGTTCAGTTTTTTTTTTTTTTTTCATTAATATTTTTGTGTGAACTTTACCAATAACTTGTTAAACTCGTACATACATGCAGTAAACTCGTACGTATTTGTACCAACAGTTTTATTAAGAACACATCTAAAGCTTGTCCTTCACGTAAAGATATAGTCGTATTAGGGCATAAGCGACATCGAATCCAATATTAATTCTTAAATGTTATGAAATTATGTAAAGGCAATGATTTTTTTATTTTTTTTACTTTCCGTCACATTATTTTGTTTTGTGCATAATTTAATTATCATGTCTCTCTCGTATACGAATCACTTTATTCAAAGATTTGAGATGCTCGTTTGCGTAACGATATTTGCTTGGAGAGTTTCCACGTTAAATGTAGAGTTAATGTGGATCGTTACAACAGTTATATTAGATTCATCGATGTAGAGATACATGTAGAGTTTGTTGAGTTATGCTTAATATGGGAAACATTTAACTTTCTTTATCGTGTTTCTTATATCCATTACCGTAGTGATACTAAGTACAGAGCAATGAGGACAGAGATATGAGGCCAGATAAATGACGACAGGTGAATGACATTTTATTGATAAAGAAGTAAAATTTAAAGTTTTTTTTTAATCTAATTTAATATTATTCTAATGATAATTTTAATAATATTGCTCATCCATAGTACACTAGGATACTGTATGTCTAGAATTCTATAAAAATAGACAGATACAAAAAACACATACAAATTGGATCTAGAAATAAAACAGTTGATCACAACCTTTTTGCGTTAATAATATTGATTGTAATCGATTGATAATAATCAACGAGCGTCATTTCTAACATAAAGCCGATCAAATAAGTTATTTAGCATTAATTAAGTAAGTTATTCATAAATTCAAGAAGGCGAAGCCACAGCTTAACAAATCAAATCACTTAGCGAACAAAACAATTCAAGTACTTCCATCATCATCGTTTGATTAAACAATCCGCTTGGAATTTTAAATACTTCGACGCAACCAAATTGTGGCACGAATCCCCGAACGCTTCTGAAGTACTAACTCGTCCGAAATTGCTTCGTCGCTTAGCATGCTGATGTGGTTAGATGAGAGCTGCCCAAGTTGATAACGACAGCGTTTTGTAGCTAAGATACTGGTGGTTTAATCTCACCAGCAACCCATAATTGTCCCACTGCTGGGCTCGGATCTCCTCTCACAGTGTGAGGGGTACAGGCCATAGTCCACCACGCTAGCCTAGTGCGCATTGCCAGACTTCACACACCTTTGAGAACTTTATAGAGAACTCTCAGGCGTCTCAGGTTACCTCACGATGTTTTCTTTCACGCACAACTTTTTAAATTAGAGGTGCATCCGTGGGGTTTAAACCCACGCACTCCCGTTAGAGTCATATTCAATGATTATTCAATAAGGATGATTTTCACTTAGAGCCCTAGCACACGGCGTATTTTAAAAGCGCAGACGACGCGCGTATCAGGTACTCGCGTTTTTTGCGCCGTAGATGCCGATTTTTGCGTATTCACAGATTCAAACGCGCTTAAAACGCGATACAAACACGCGTAGGAACCGCGTACGAAACTCTATCCGTATCGGTATGTCTGTGCGTATACGCGCAGTACCTAGACGCAAGTTTCATGATCACCCCGTGTGCTTAGGTTACAAAGTTGCGTTCAAATCTCGTTTCAAGCGCGTATACGTGCGTTACCAGCGCGTCGTCTGCGCGTAAAAAATACGCCGTGTGCTAGGGCTCAAACGTCCACCGTACGTATTACAAGCGCTTAAAAAATACAAACTTTTTAATAACAATATTAAAGTAGTTATTATAATATATTGCCTAGCCATGCATCTGGATTATCGCTATATATTTTCACTTACACCAAACAGAAATTCGTCTCTGGAAAACGTACAGTGATATTCCAGCGAAACTAAACATCAATTCGTATTCATTTAACTTTGAAGATTATTATTAAACTACCTAGCCTACGAACATCCCTTTACTTAGAATATATTAACATATATACTTGTGAGATAAGTGATATAGAACACCAAGACTAAGGAATGCCTTTGAATACGTTAGAAGAAGGCTTTCTTCCTTGTATGTCGTAGCTATTGTTGTTTGAATGAATAGGAGTGAAGCAGCAATAAAAAAATATTGTGTAAACGGCAAAATTACGCGGGCAGAACCGCGGGCGATTGATAGTACAATATAAATTCTTACAATTTTAGCGTCAGAATCGATTTTTGAATCCAATAATCGCGGACTTACAGTTTTCTTCAAGACTCGTATGTATCTACAAGAATTCCTTATATTGCGGTGTAAAAGTATATATCTTACACCTTATTTCTAGTCTAGTTTCAGGCCATGAATAAAAAGAGGGCTGGCAAATGGTTGATAAATTTTAAACTCATTCGTTCCGCTCCTACCCTTAGGACTATTAGAGGAACCGTATTTTAAGGCATTACGGTATTTAGCTCGCTTTATAGACCGAGATAGTCTAGTACTAACTTTGTCATGGTTATTACTTGTAGAAAACCTAAAAAAATTTTTTTTTTATTCCTGACTGTTTGGCCTCTAGAGGGCGTCATATGCAATTTTATATAATTTTATGAAGTCTATAACCAGCGGAATAACGAAACGCTTCTAATGATACCCCACTTATCAAATTATCACCAGTAGTTTAGAGAGTTAGGAGAGGAACAGATGAACATACATACATACATACCGTAGTCGGTTAAAAAAAACTAAGTTTTATAAACAAATTTTATGAGGCTACCATATTTCATTATTAAAAGAAGTTTTAATATCAGCAAACTAATTATAAGAATAGTTTTGATTAAACAGTTTGGAGTATGTAATATTTACAATAACATCAGGAACCGGGATAGCGTTGTATTTACACACACACACACATACATACACTCTGTGTACTCTGTAGTCGTTCGTGTAAAAAAGAAACCCGAATTATATTTTAAAAAACTATGTCACATATCACACGTCACTTCCACAATGGAGTTGAATGACACCTCCTCCATCGAAACCTGTCAAACTTTTGTATGTACTCGTACATACAAACTGTCAAAAGGCATCCCTCCTGACGCTGACTAAAAATATCTATACCTCGTTTTTTCGTCGTGATATAAAAGGTAAACAATCTTGGCACTACTTTTATTCATTTCATTAATTTAAAAAAATATTTAGAAGTATACCGAAATTTATTTTAATATTAAATTACTGTTTATTCTTTAACTTTTTTTATTTGTGTCTGTCATATTTTTAAATCGATAATTACAATAAAAAGACACTGTAAGATTGTTTACCTTTTAAATCACGACGAAAAAAACGAGGTATACTGCGCAAAATCCTATGTAGAGGCTAGGTATGTCTTGTAGCCCAGCCACCCCAATTTTAAGTTTTAGGTGACGTGAAACCGAACGCAACTAAATTCTCCAACGATTTATAGTCCGTGGGGGAGACCGACTATTCTGACTATAAATCAGTACCAGTTCTTTAAAACTAACTTACAAACAGTTTCAAAGAAACTTTTACAAGTTCTAGTTTGTGGTTGACTGTCGTGACAGACAGCTAAATCTGTTTAGTACTTTAGTTATATCGTTGCTTGCAAATTGAATTTAAATCAAACGAATTAGAATTAAATTTTAATGTACTAAAGTTAAATTGGAAGAAAGGTGACCATAAATAGCTTAAACTAAACTCAGACTTTACTAATTTTTACCAATTTACGCCAAAGTAAATTATAAGTAGTTATTCTAATCTAATACAAATATTTTTTTGAGAAATGCGTGTGGATTTTGAACCCAGGAACTCCGGATCGCGAGATTAACGTTCAAATCAATGAGCTGATTGAATTATCACATTATATCACTAAGAATTTAGATTAATTAGTTTTATGTAATTATATTTTATTTTGTATCTACTAAATAATAGAATCCTGAAGCAATATTTGTTAATTCTACTAATAACGAAAATTTTTGGATAATTGTTCGTATTCTTAAATTTAAAATTAACAGAGTATTTCAGTGCTTCCAGTCATTTTAAAAGCTTTTTAAATATTCAAAGGACCGATATAACAGACTGCCTTACTTAAAACTTGCTACGAAGTTTTAAAAGTATTCTTAGTGTAGAAAAGTTAACCAGCTGAAATATTTTTGTCGCAAATACTTTAGCTCCATATCGGATGGCGAAGTTCGTCCGAATAACAAGCGTCGCATACTAACACACATCAAGGTGAAACTTGAGTTTCATAACTTGGAAACAACTTGCTTCAAAAGTTCCCCGGATGCATATTCCGGGCACGTTTTTCAGGAGACGCCATTTTGTAGGTTAAAAGAAGAGGTAATAAAAATTTTAAGTCTCTTACGGTGGATACAGCATTTAAAAATCAGAGGACCCACTTTATGGTCAAAATTCGACCATATATTTCCAATTGTACATTATAAACTCATTCGAAATCTCTAGCCTACAGATCTCAAAGTTAACTTTAACTTTTGTAGTTATATCAAACGTATTGTAGTGTATGATTTGTTTTTATTCGTAATACCTTTTTAAAACAGAATTTTACTTTTATCATTTCTTCTCCATGTGAACTTTAACTATGCCAAATATAAAACTCATACGTGCGCGCGTTTATTTGAAGGAAGGGTCTAAAGGCGAACACTATTTATATAGACATTTATAACAGAAAATACTCCGTACCGTAGTCATAGTAATGCAGATATAATATTAACATGTAACAATGAACTAATGCTCTATAGGGAAATCATGTACCTGACAGTTCTCCGATATAATTTACTGCAAATTGATCCAGTTTAGCAATAAATTAGATAATGTTTAACACGATATAGCTCAACATGAATCATGAAAATATATTACGTAGTTTGATTCCAGTAAGAAATAGTACAGAAGATAATTTCAAATACATGGAATGGTAGGTACTTCAAATTCATGGAAATTACATGGTATAACAACTACATAGTTTTATACAATCAATTAATAAGTACCTTTCTGCATTATTGTCTTTTGTATTTTGTCATATACCTTCGGTTTGCAGTGTCTTGAAAACAGTTAAAATAAATCCATCTTTCTTTAAATTCTCTAGTAAGTAATCGGTAGTATTTTCCCACTCGAAGTTGGTCAAAAGATGCGTTACAACCAAAGGACAGATAGATACTGGATAGTCACCTCTTATATAAGTTTACCACCAGGACATTTAATCTAGAATACTAGGTCGGGTTTAGCGCCTAATGCCCTAGATATGAACGTGCCGAATTGCCTCTTTGGCTACCAAACATGGTTCTTCACGACCGTATCAATAAAGAATACCAATAAAACAGTTCAATGGTCTATAAAACATTCCCTCCCAAAAAACTTTAGCACGCAATTGAAAGGTTAATAGCACTTTGTGTACTTAACGATATCAATATACGTTTGAACTGTGACCTAAAGATATTTCAGTAATCCTGTGAATAAATATGAGGATTTATTTTCTGGCCAAAAGAAATTAGAGAAAGATTTTTTGTTGCCATTACGCACCGGTGCAGACATGAGTAGGGTCTGCCCTTATTTAACAGGATTAATTTAGTATTGTTACAAGTCTGGCAGGTAATATATTATGCCATAAAGCCTAATAATAGCCGTACAGACAACGATGAAGTCTAGTCTGGTTAAAAGGTCAATACCTCTGACTTATCGTAAGACTTGTATTAGTGAAAGTTTAATTATTTATTTCGTCCTATAGTAAGAATTGAAACAATTTAATTTACGTTATACTACAAAATGAAATTAATTTAAATCATTACGATAAAATTTGTTAAGTACTAATTTGAAAGTATCTAAATAAAACCCTGCGAAAAACTCAATTTTCTCGATCTATCATACTATCTATGATTTCATAAAAGACAATTTAGTTGCACCAAAATCGAAAATAAAAATTTAAAGTTATTAATTAAATTTCCGCGTCGAACCCAGGAACGAATGACGATCCTGTTACCATTACACCATAGTCTTTCTCATTAAGAACACTTATAAGTTTTCATAGCAGTCATACCAAAAGAATCAGCTTGCAAATCTAAAAGATATAGCCTAAATGGCGCATATTCGTCGATTCGACAAAGATAATCTTATCTGGAGATCTCTCCAAGGTGGAAACGGCATAAAACACGTTAATAATAAAGATTTTTATTGCGATACGGCCGACACGTGTGTGTGATGGCTGCAAAACGGGTACGTAAAAGCATCAAAGATGAAAAATCTTTAAGTGCCAACATTAGAGCTCAGCCCAGGTCCATAAAACGTTTTGGACTAGTTAAAAATTCAGTAGCGCGAAGGGGAAAGTTTTAGCCACTCGCAATACACCGCGCTGTCGTAAAATATAAACTGTGGATGCGGTAACACTTTCAATATTTTTTTAAATGATTTTTTGGTTAATGTGTCATGTTTTACTTTGTTAAAATTTCTTAGCTATTGGCGGAATAACATACTTATTCAAAAACTATTTTCATTTTCTTTGACGTTATTACGAGTACGTCTTTAAATGCTGCTTTAAGATCAACAAAATCGGTCCACAGTTTGGCGTTGTAATTACGAATCTATAGTCTACATACAAAATTAAATTATACAACTGGATAGCTAAAGGATCAAAGAATTAATTAAAGCAAAAACTGAAAAATCGCGCGAGATGGAGGAGGAAGCGTCGTAATTTTGAGGTTATTTTACGACGTAAATACATAAATAAAAATATTTTATTTAAAACAACCTGTAACATAAACGTATTCATGTACAATACACAGCCGTGTCCATGACATGCTATACCTATTTTTTTTCCTTCTTTTTGCTCTTTTTCTTTCTGTACAGCAACGCAGCAACTATGTCTCAGTAGGCAGTCTTTTTCCTCACCGAAACTGACATAGTAACTCTAAGATCTTTACTATATCAAGATGCATAATAGTAGGAGAGATAGCAGTCTCAATACTACTAGGTATGTACACTAAACGCCAATTTAATTAGAACTGCGTTGAAGTATTGAAACCCTTCAATGTGCGGTTGAATTGTTACGGGGGCGATTGCTCTAATGAGGCTGCGGGAACCCAAGCGATTACTGCACGCTATAAATAAAACTGTGGATTTAGGTTAAAAAATCCTCTGACTTACGAGTTTTTTTAATGTTTTTGTGTGTGTGCTTGTCTTTTCCTATTCCTATAAACTAAAGTTACTACTACCTAATTTTATTGATAAAAAAAATAAAGTCCAGTTAAAAGTTTAACCTCAAAAAATTTGTATATCAAGCTTCCTAAGATGTAGAGCGTGCCAAGAACATGTAATCGCTTGAAAAACTTTACCTTCGTTACGCAATCGGGTAAAAATTTAAAAAAATATTACTCTTCCTTGTATATTTAAACACTATTTTAAACGTAAGAACAGAATATCTTACAAGCTAAGTTGTGGCGAATCAAGCTACTTTTCAAAGCAAGAGATACTCTTATGTTTCATGGAGAACTCGAGTGAAACGCCGTAATGAGCATTTGTGTCTCAACGACAAAATACTTTATTCTCAGGGTACCTACTTATATGGTTTGTGAATAGGGATAATAAAGCCATATTACTAGTAGTGACAAATAACTTGATAGATATTCTTTTACTGACTAACCGACTTCAAAGAAAAGGAGGAGGTTATCAATTCTACCTTTTTTATGTATATTCCTCAGAACTTTCTACTGGGTGGACCGATTTTAATAATTCTTTTTTTGTTTGAAAGCTGCTACTGTGTTACTGAGCTAAAGCTGTTGATATGTCATATTCACGGAATAATTTGGGTTTGTTATAAACAAATTATTTTTTTACTTTTTAGTTTACTTTTGAAGTAGTTTTTTTTATTGTTAGAAGTAATATAATTTCTGAACGCATCATATCTCCACCTATATTCCTATCCAATATCTCAATACCTGAGGGTAGATGAAAAAATAACGCGTTTGCAGTTCTGCTGTCAACCGCCGAGTTATCAGGTCGAGCTACATTTGTTCCCTTCGAAATAACTCAAAGTTCAGCGAAATTAAGCCAAAAAATCTAAAACCCGGTGTCATCGTGCAGTGCGAGTGATACAAACATTTCAGCAAATCATCATATGGTGGATATCGAAGAATCGGAGTGCGCGCGCGTACCCAACACCTCTAGCTCTACGCGGAATCGGCGAACCAGGTATTCCTTTTACCCGATTATTTTTTATTCAACACAAGTAATTATAATTTAAGTATAGAAAAAAAAAATCTCGAATGTAAATTTTTTTCAGGGTTTGATATCTTAAAAAATATCATTCCTATAATGAAAAAGAAACAAAAAAGGCTTATAATCGTCTGCACCAAAAGGAGGTTTATATTTTTCGAATGTGTGAATGAATGTTCGTTTGTTTCGCATTCTTCACAATTTAAACGGCTTGTTAGTTTTCTTTTTTGAAAGTGACATAGATTACATTTTTTACATAGAAAAATCTTTTTTTTTTTGGTTCTCTATAAACTTATAAACGTCGATTTTTCGTCATGATTTAAAAAGTAAACAATCTTGGCACTACTTTTATTTATTTCATTAATTAAAAAAAATAGAAGTATACAGAAACTTATTTTAACATTAAATTATTGTTTCTTGTTTCTTTTTTGTTTAATTTGTGTCTGTCTTATTTTTAAATCGATAATTAGAATAAAAAAAGACACTGTAAAGGTATAGATGTAGTACTCGATTTCGATAACGAGGCAATGTTGGTAAAATAATACAAACATGTCCACAGGCCACAATATCATTACTTTATGTACAGAGCCTACAGTTTATCGACGCTCCGCCTAATTATCCCATTAACTTAAGTGGTGTTAACTGTGATGAGCCAGCCCAAGTGAGGTTTATGACGTCATAAGATTACAACGTGTAAACTTCCTGTAGTAACGCCTTATCTGAAAATTAATGGAGTACTTAAGGTGTGAATAAGTACACAAAATCTTGTGAGTTAAGCCCGGATTTTAATTCTAAAGGGTAATTTTAATTTTACTTATTTACTTTTAGGACACCAAACTCGAAAATTGATACAAAAGTATTGAGATTTTTAATAATTATGTAGTGTAGTTACTACCCATAATTATAGAGTGCTGCGACAACGTGCTTAAATTTTCACTTCTTTAGATAACACAAGGTATTTAATTACTAATTGAACTAAAATACCGGGAATTGGCTGTGTTAAGCAGACTACTTTTAAATGAAATATGTTTCACAAATATTTTTTACTTTTTGTACGTAAATTATGAAGCGAGCAACTGAGTCCATTTTAACTCTTCTTACTCCTTTTTTTTCGCTAGACTTTGTTGTTTGAAATACGAATGAAGCAAATTACATTTCATTCCATTTCAAATTAGGCTATCTCGATTTATTACCATACAATTGCAACGACAGAAACCAAAAGTGGTGATTAATTTATACCAGGGTAACACGGCAGTGTGAACCCGGCAGGTGCGTTCAATAATTCATAAGGCATTTGAGGGTTCGTTCGGAATTTACATTTTTATTTGTGTGAAAGTGGGTAGAATGTGCGGCTCTGTATAATGAGATGTTGGACTTATCGGAGTTTCGTCGGATAGAATTTTTGCATCGTAAAAATGTTAATTCAATACTAAGTCTGTAGCGCTCATGGTATAATGCGATGAAAGTACAAGATCTGCTTAGCAAAATTAAATTTCGGCAAGGGCTACGATTGCTTTTATTTTTATTTCAGTACGAGTATAATTAAGGTTTACGATTTTTAGATGCGTTTTTATTGTGATTTGTTGGCGATATCTACATAAGTGGATGCTAATATTCCTAATAGTCCCTGACTATACTGACTTCCATCATCAAAGCTTTCGCCTACAGAAACAGGGCGTAGCCGTTACAAAATTGAGCGTTGTAGGCAGACGTTATGTATGTCACCAATTGTTATCTTTACATGGCATTTATATGGCTATGTCAAAGGCGTTTCGTAGGTTAAAAAACTTCCTAAGTTATTCTCTACCAATCCGTATTTTAGAGCTCTTGAATGAAGTTCTCACTTAGTGCGTTTTCAAACCAGCGTGTTTTTGCGCGTATACGGTCGTTGTAGCATACGCGCTTACACGCGCGCTACAATACGCGCTTCAATAATTCCGACGCGCATGAACTGGCACATTTCGGCGTGTTCGCTCGAAACAATAATGGCGTCGCGTCAGTGTCAAAATAAATTCTGACGCTAATACAAGCGTTAACGCTCGTACGTGTTGCGCGTGTGTCAAAAGGCGCGCCTATCCGTGCCTTCAACGCGTCCAAAAACAAGCTTGTACGCGCGTAAAATACGCTGGTCTGAAACCACCCTTAAGCTGTTTCCTTGGTAAAGTGATAATTGAATGTCTGCATGAATAATTGCGCCTAACTGTAACTATATAGCTGTCACATTTCATCGTCGACGAGGGATCACGTTTGAGTACGGACGATAGATATGACGAATGATGTGACGTCATCAGTGACGTTTCCGGAATAGCACCATCATTTGATACGTCACGTGATGTTAACCCAAGAGCCTTTTAAGTACTAAGTAAGCATCAAGGTTTGTGTATTCTGAAGGGTTTCTTAAGAAGCATCTTAAGAGCTCGATCGATGAATAAATATTGACGTCATATAGATATATCTCTGGCATATGTGTTTCTTATATTGAGCTTTATATTTTTTTTATCCGTACACATCTATAATACTACACTCTTTTGGTAATTACGTACTTAAATTGGCTAGCCTGGAACTAAAGTGGTCTGTGTTACAAAATAAAATTATCAAACGAAACGCGTTTAAAGTCACTATGTTTAAATAACCAATCAAATTCTAAAGTGGTATTTTAATGACAACCTTACTTTGGTTGACACTTGAGACCACTTTTTCTTGAATTAATTTATTGTTTTAAGGTTCAAATATTGTTTTGAAGTTCAAAAATGCTCATAGCCAAAAATGTCACATAGGACACTTTAGTTTCAGGCTAGCTAATTAATTATGTATGTGTCGTTTATTTTAGCACCGACATCCACCCAGATATAACACTAGTTATATGTGCACCAGCACAATGCCACTAGGTTTTTTACACACGTCATGGAATCCTCCCACAAGGCATGAACGTCTAAGCGTTATTATACTTGTATTTCATACTTGTTTGAGTGACAGACCTGGGCCTCGTCTCAAATGAGATTTTTAGTCACGAAAATGAAAATTTCCTTCCTACGTGCTCACCACACACGGTTCATGCACGTTCGCAAACCGTTGCGAGTCAATCACAATAATGAAGAGTGACAAACGCAATATTCTCTAGAAAACGTAAGCGAAAAATTGTCAAAGCATTGTGAGTTCTGACAATTATGTTGTCATGTTAACATTGTCTATGAATACAAACTAAATTGTGATGTTAGTGATCGACTAGAAGAATGTATGATTGTCTTCGTACCGTCTTAGATAAGTGCAGCGGTGTTTTATAAGACGTTGTACACAATTTTATAACAAAGTCCCGAAGTTAAATATGTGAAATGAAGCTTATAGCTTTGGGCCTCGTTTAGGAATATATCTGCTTTCAAATGTAAAGTTTAATTATTATATCTCAAACGCATAAGCAGACAGAAATATTCCTAAAATTATGTCTACATGTTTATTTAAAAAAAACATGTGGAAGATTAATAATTGTAGATAGATAATTATGTGATATTTTTCATATCTATGAAAAGAAACATTGTGACAACGTTTTTTTTAGGTTCATGTTTCTTCAATTAGCGTGAACAGTTTTATTTAAGCGCTGATTCTTTATCTCTAATAGCCAAATTAGGGACACAATCTAAACCAATTCTGTCTATTGATGAATGTTGCTCCCAAATAAAGGTACTGTTTGTTTGCCTTATACTTCAGATTGACCCAAAAGCCTCATAAATATTTCAACAGTGTATTCAGGCAATTTATCCATCGGCCAGCCCTGTTTACAATGTGTCAACATTGAAATGTTTTTCGTGTAAGTGGAATGAAGACCACTCTTGAATGTTAAACTAATGGATGAAGGGTTGTAGGGTTAGTTTCAGTTTCCTAAGATGTAAAAATGACATTTGTCATATAGAAGGTAAAGGGTTGAAATGGTAATTCGAAAATTGATGAGTAAAGTGCATTTTACGTTCCTTTTTCCTTCGACGTTGACACATAACATTAAGAAGTGTAAGTAATTGACAGGGTGTTTTTGAGGACCTTCTTTTCCTATCAGGCTAGCTTATTGCTTCTTGACACCGGCTTATTTTTAGGTCCTATTCGACTTTGAATTCCACCACTTTTGGTTAAAAGAAAGAAAGAAAGAAAGGTTTATGACGCAGAGAAATAAACATTGCCAAATAGCTCTATGCTCCTTTATACGACTTTAAGTTTACACACATCTCGATTTTCATAAGTGTAGTAAAACTCCATCTTACCCATGATCACAATGTATATATTTGTCAGTTGCCTTATATACTTATTAACATCCATTTACATTATAGTATTTTCCTTAATTTGCTATTAATATGACATTATGACATTCCTCTCGCCCATCGGCCTCTATCCCCCAACCTCGTATCCCTTTTCCCGCCAATTTCTATTTTTCTTTTTCTATCCCTAATTTCTTTTTAATACTGGCCAGTATCTCATATTAAATTCTATACAATAATGAATGGCTCAAATCATGAACCTTACATAAGTAACCTGTTAAGGTGTCACACCAGAAATACCAATGCACGTTGCTCCATCCGCCATTGTAGTGTATACTGAATAAATAATTTTGAATTTGAACATTGTTTAGCACAGAATGCGGCGACAAAGCCACATCTGCACCGCGCAGAGCCGTGAAAGCAGCCTGGTCTGACATTATGTTACACCGTGGCGAACATTTATGTAACTTTTTATCACTTAAAATATAACACTACAAGGAGGCGTTAAAATATTGCGTATTTGAGGGATCTTGTAAATGTTATGATGCGTTACATAAGGACGGGGAACGAACAACGCGTTACGTAACATTGTTTTCATTACTAAAAAATTGGGGTATATAATTCTCCTAAGTTGATAAAATGGAAACTTTTTTAGGTAAAAATAGTCATTTAGGTGTTATGTAAAGGTTAAGGAGGTGAGGGGGATCCAGAAAAACGTTATGGCGCGTTACATGTGGGATTGGAGGTTCACAAAATATTGCGTTACGTTATTACGTATTATTAGTACTTTACCTAATACTTTTTTTATTTATTGTTATTCAATGTACTATTGTAGGTACCTACTCTATGATGAAATAAATCCTTTATTAATCTAACTATTCGACTACATTATTCGTTTAAGAATCATTCAAGATACTGAACT
>LGAG01000301.1:39015-61803 GCA_001278395.1 Lerema accius | reverse complement strand
ATTTAGGTGTTACGTAACGTTTAAGGAGGTGAGGGGGATACAGAATAACGTTATGGCGCGTAACATGTGGGATTGGAGGGTCACAAAATATTGCGTTACGTTATTACGTATTATTTATACATCGTAGCTGTACTTTTGATTTACTGTTATTAAATGAACTATTGTATCTACTCTATGATGAAATAAAACATTTAAACAAAATACTAAACTAAATATTAATACTAACTACAAAAACTTAAAACAAAACCTAAATTATATTAACAAAAATTATTATCTAAATAATCTAAAAACTAATAATAAAAAAAATATTCTTATTCTTACGTAACGTATTGGAGTATTCTCCAAGGCACCCCAAATAACAAGACGCGTTTTAACAATGTTCATTACATTACGGTGTGAGAGGCATTCCATGCGCAATTTACAATCCGCCGGCATAACGCTCCCAAAATGTTAGCTACATATTACAATAGTTCCTATGTTATGGTGGTACTATGCATTATTGTAGTAATAATAACGATGTAGACGAAATTGTTTTCAATCTATGAATTTAATGGAAATATTCTCAGCACAAAATTAGGTATTGTTTCATTATATCGGAAGGTTAATTAATCATTTAGTGACCTATAAAGTAAAGTAGTAAATGTAAGTGCAGTTACTGTAGGTGACAAAAGATTATTAAGCATTTTACGTGCCTTAGAGAACACTTTACCCTTAAATCTGTTTTTTACCAACGACGGAACGGAGATGGTATTTGCGTTTAGGGTGAGAGGTTGTACACGAAAATAAAAGGTTAGCAGTCCCTGATGTGGAAAACTAAGCATGAGAAAATGTATGTGGTAAAACAACGTCTGCCCAGTCTTCTAGTAATATTTATAATTCTAAGCAGTACCTAATCCATGTATTAAACACACAAAAGACTGAACTCGATCCCTTTTACGGCCGGTTTTAGGGAATACCCGCAAAGGCTAAACCACATTGAATTAAAACAAGCAAAGTACCTATTTTCCATTGCAAATTATAACCGCATTGGCCAAACGCCAGCAAACGCGGCTACGTGGTAGTTTCTGATTGTTGCGGGATGTATTTCAATATTATAATAGTTAATAAACAGACGGATTTTACTAGTTAAATATCAAGAGTAACACATGGACTATTACTACCTTGCTTGTTTGAAATATGCATGTCTTACCGTGGTTGTCTAAAAGAGTTTGTTCGCGAATTCTTTGTTTGTAATGTTTCATATCACTGCTGTTTTTTGATGTGTAAAATCAAGTGTTGTATTTGGGTTAGTTATTACTTGACTGTGACTATAAATTGCAATTTCAATCGTAATTCAATGACCTAAAAAACAATTATTTTAGACATTTTTATAGAAGCAATTTGCCGGTGTTCATGGCACCTACAACAAAGGGAATGCTACTATAAGGCCTGCACTTGAAATATCATTGACTGTTAACAAAATGGCGGACATTTCCATGACATAAACTTTAACCCTAGCGTCCGTGTCACGTTGTACCGCAAATCAATTAATTGAATTAATTGGACAGACCAAAATAGTAACACTCACCGTCTGATCAAAGGACCCGTTCGCCAACCGCATCATTACTAAGCTGACGTTTACATTACTATTAAAAGCATGTGGTTTCAGATACGCTGAAACTACAGAAATTAAATTTTTTAAGGTAGGTACTACTAGAGAATCAGGCAGATATATTCTGCATATATTTTCTACATCAGATACTACTAATCTTCAGTTATCATATACCTTTAGTAAATGCTCATAATTTTGGACAACTTTTGCTGTGGCGGCGCTCCAATAACTGTATAGTTTGGCTGGTCCTATGAATGATCTCAGCATCGGCACCATCTGCCGGGTCTAACTGTGACTCGAAACTATCATCGAAACTAATATACTCTAATACACCTCATAATTTTATTGAAATCGATCCAGATGTCTAAGAGGAGCTGTGAATCTAAGTGTGTATAGTATGAGGAGTGAGTGACAAAAACACGTTACGCTGTGTTTTTATATATTAAAAACATACGCAACAATCAATTCGGAATCCTTAGTTTCGTAGTACGTGTGTTAATACTAGAAAGAACATTATTAGGTATACCTACTCATCCACTAGACTAGACTAACGAAGCTTCGAATCTACTCTTACAGTGTGAGGGGTACAGTTCAGGCCATAGTCCACCACGCTGGCCTAGTGATTGGTCAGATTGGTAGACTACACGCACCTTTGAGAACTTTATGAAGAACTCTCAGGTGTGCAGGTTTCCTCACGATGTTTTCCTTTACCGAAACAAGTGAAAATAAGTTT
Source organism: Lerema accius (assembly GCA_001278395.1). Taxonomy (NCBI): domain Eukaryota; kingdom Metazoa; phylum Arthropoda; class Insecta; order Lepidoptera; family Hesperiidae; genus Lerema; species Lerema accius. The sequence goes on along the minus strand of LGAG01000301.1, from coordinate 59,479 downwards.
TTTCTTAAATTGATATTTGTGCTGGATTTGAACTCAATGCTTAAATTGTTCTGTTTATGTAACGTAAAATTATACTACCTACTTCAGAAATTATATTCAGAGTACATTCACGTTGTTCAGTTAAATGGATTTAATATTTACAACAATAATTGAATATCAAATCACTAAATACGTACACATGTTGGGTAATTATTGACTTTCATTATACAATGTTGATAAGTTAATAATATTTGATTGAATAGTAATTGTAATTAGGGGAACTAGTACGATATAGATAGGTGTATGTACTGTACATTATAATCTATATATTAATTAATACGTGAAGCGATCCTTTTATAGCGTCAGAAGGAGTGATATGTTTTTCCATAGTATGTAGGTATATTATGTACGTATGTATGTATGTCCATCCTTTGAAACGCTATAAAAGTGAAATAGCTGAACGCATTTTAAAGTCTGAGATCTCCTTGGATTCATCTTTATTGTCGGAGTGAAATACGCTAATTTTTTTTCTTAATTTTTTTTTGTGTTATTTAGATTATTTTAAATTTTTGACGTTCGTTAAGTACCTAAGCTAAGACGAAATAAATGATTTGAATTTGAATTTAGTAGTCGGCCTTTTCTCTTTCTGTTGATTAGGTACGAATAATAAAAGCCATATAAAAAGATACCTGTTTGAATTTGGTCGAATAATTGTGCTTAACAAAAAGGCACCTCAATTTACTACATCGTGTAAACATAACAATGACTGACTAACAAATCTTTTACAGGATACAAAGCACTTCGTAAATATATTACGCACAATACATTGTTTGTACATTTAACTCCCGCAAAGGTGATTGCCTACTAGGGTTGCCAATGCTTATCTATTCAGACAAATTAGGGTGTAAAGATTTTGCTTTAAGATCATTGTTGCTGTATGAGAGTAGATACAGATACTTTTTTGTTGGCTTTGCTTTTGTTTTACTGATCAAAAGAATGTAGAGTAAGTGAAAAAACACATATATTATGTCAGCTTATTTGTTAAACAAAAATGTTGTTTTTTGTTTTCAATTATTTTTTGTCTACTTTATGATTTTAAACAAAATACCTGTAAACGTCAGCAACTTTGGTAACTTGTTGAAAAACCAAATATGTTCGGATTTTGTCTCTTCTACCTTTTTCATGTCCAAAAATGCAATTGTATAGTCTTTGTAAATTAATCCAAAAGCGACACAACCTGTCCCTTTCTTGTAGCTCATTTTTTGTCTCTTTCTTAGACATCTGAGATAATAAAGTACCTATATTTTTCCTAAACAGGGTACATGACACAATTTAGTTACAATTAAAAATTTCTGGACCATCTGGTAACCCTATTGTCAAAGGGAGTGATTCTCACTACGACAAACACCCTTACTAAGAATTCTTTTAAATCGAGCAGTCACTAGACTATTTATACGAGTACTAATAAATACGAGGTTATGTTCTGAGGCTACTAACCTTAATATGAAAGGTTAGTTATTAACCAATATATTATTTTTATTTTTTCACCAAATTCCACCCAAAGATATATGTCGAACATTTGCAAAAGAATTATGATATTTTGAATTCTTATGATAATCTCCATCCGCATTTTTGTAAATGTCAAATTGTAAAAAAAGAAAAAAATACTTAATTTTTACCGTAACATGTACCGGGAAACGTTATCATTTGATAAGTACCTACTTTATTTTTTTTTCTACTATGCTTACTTGTTCCACAATCTGTTTATAGGTATGTTTTTTGGTCTGTGATATTTATAAGTATAAATAGTGAATCAACTATGTTATTCACATTAAAAGTATTGTTATTGTGGTAACTGGTCCCAGTTATAGGTATAAGTATACTCTGTACACAACAATATGTCAAAATCCAGTAGTAAGGATGTAACATAAACACGGCAAACTAAACATTTGTTGCGCCGTCTTTTGTCTTGAAACATAACGAAATGCAAATGGGATGGTTCCTCGTATGATTTCCCTTGAGGAACGTCTGATCGAAGGGAGAAATTACTACTTGTTTGAGCTTGTTAGAGGTTTGTTTTGTACAGAGCTGTGGTTTTCAATCAAGAGTAGGTAAGAGTCATTAATCTTTATAAGCATAGCGTGTGGTTACTGAATTCTGCGTAAACACTAATCTAATGCATTTAAAATTGAAAGTTGGGGAGAGCTCTGTTTGTCTGTGTATTTGACGGAGCATCACACCAAAACGGCTGATTTGAAGGTAGATAGAAAGATGAAAAAAGCTTTTTTTATTTAAGACAGTCCGCTCTATCAAAAGTTATTACAATTTAAAGTTTGTATGGGATTTCTTTTAGTGACGTGACTGACTGACGTGGTCAGCCATATTGAAAAAACAGACAGTAGTAGTAGTCACTTGTTGTAATCATTTCAGGTAACAAGTTACTCGTATGTTTCTTGCTTATATGAAGACTATGAAGAGCCCTAATCTAGAATAGGTAACGTAGGAAACGTTTTTGTTACCGCAGGATATCAGTTAAAAGGTACACCGAACCGAAGCGAGGGCGGGTCCACTAGTTTAGGGAATATAACCAAACAACCTTTATCCCATTACGTTTGATATACAAACACGTCATACTCACGTCACACACAAAGCAAATGGAGGCCTTCTGTCTGATAGGTAGCTGACGTTGACATTGACACACGTCAGCCGGGGATTGTATACATCTCACAGCACATCTGGGAAAGAAAAAGAAGAAGAAAAAGAAAAAGAAAAATAAAAAAAGGAAAAAGAAAAAGAAAAAGAAAAAGAAAAAGAAAAAGAAAAAGAAAAAGAAAAAGAAAAAGAAAAAGAAAAAGAAAAAGAAAAAGAAAAAGAAAAAGAAAAAGAAAAAACAGCTATTGATCAAAATCATAACAACCATAACTGTCCCACTGCTGGGTTAGGGTCACCTCTTACAACGTGAGACGTGAGGGCTACAGGCCATAGTCCACCATGTTGTCTTAGTGCGGATTAGAAATTCTTAGATACACTTTTATGAAAATTTCCATGAGTGTATCATTGATACCTATATTAATAAATTATTTTGAATTTGAATATGACTTGTATGAATTGAAAACTTTATTAATTTTAGCAAATACAGATAAGTATATCTTTTCAAATAAAGCGTCTACAAGTATCTTTAATCCCTTTTATGTAAATGTGATGTTGTCTCGAAGCTTTTAGACTTCCATGTTTTGAACAAACTTTGTAATCCGAAGTGTTATCAACTTGACGGATTTAAAAGGAAATTCATGCTACTTAGGAGATAAAATTAACTGTCTCTCGCCCACAACTTTAATTGGTTGAATCTTTGCTATTTACTTACCTTTTATCTTCTAAGTTTACGTTTGAATATACTGCGTAATAATAATAATATTATTGAAGTAACATTATCTTATTACAAGTATTAGCCTAGTAATCATTATAGATCTTCTTAAGATTGGAGGTCGAATCGTACACGCTCCTTACAGATACGTGTATATGACATGAACTAAGTGATTAACTTACAATTAATCCATTATGTCCGGGCAATATGTAACGCAAAGTTAATACGGTGCAAGTTAATTTGATGGGGGTTATATTAATAAACTCTTACTTATAAGGCTAAGGTATATTCTATAAAACCGACGACATCTGTGACCTAATATTCCTTGGAAAAGAGAATTCCTTGCATTGAATTTTCTTAAATGTAGCTTTGAGAGTAATTTAAAGTTTATCTGTTTTTTAATAACTATCTACTGCTCACATGAAAAGGCTACATAAAGCCTCCTCTACATATCAAAACAAGTAATTGTAACAGAGCTGGTAATTAAAACGGCATGTAATCTTATACTTTAAGTGTCAATTAAGACTTCTTAGTGAAAAGACTCTTAAGCGCACTTGAATCCCACTTACGGCAGCTTTATGAGATGGTTTCGTGAAATTATAACCTGAATGTAAAGGGAGAAGTCGCACATCTTAATATGAAAAGTAATTACGATCCGAGTCTTAGACTACTCGGAGAATATGAGCAATACTTGTATGTTGTCGAGTAAATGTATATGTAATTATCAAGAGCGACGATATTTGTATGTAATGGGCTTTCTAGCCCGACATTCGAGGAAGAAAATTGTCAACTAATCATATTTTCATTTCCAGAAAAAATGTTATTTACGTATTTTTAGTCAGTATTTAAAACATTAAGTACCTAAATAGTTCGTACATACACAAACAGTATGATGAATACTTTTAACTATGTTTAATTACTTAGGCTTAAGTACAATGTATCTGTTTTATAAAGTCGATGATATAGTAGGTATCGTCTAACGAGACTTTAGGAACTTTTTAATCTAATGATGTAATTTTTTTTTTCTCCTTATTTTTTATATTGTTATTTGTATTATGAATTTTTGACATTCGTTAAGTGAGCTATTAGTTCCTAAGACGAAATAAATGATTTAAATTTGAATTATGTCGGTGTATTCTAAAACAACTCTATTATCATTTATCTACCTAACAAATAGTAAAAATTAAATTAGAGATATCAAATTGACGTAAAGAAAAATAGCGCGAACGATTTGTAAAATTATACGAAGTAGCAAGTAAACAACGTATAATCTAAGTGAATAATCGAGTACCTAATCTAAAACTAACAATTCAAGATTTCCATTTAGATACCTCCCGTAAAGTTAGATATCTCTGTGGGCGTATAAAGTGTCAAGAGGCTTAATATAACACTGGTTTTTATACGCTCACACTTTTATACGAGTACGGAGGGTATATTTGATTTGAGGGTATTTGGGTTGATGTAATTTGGTATTGATTTTGACCGAAAATGTCTGTATAAATGTTCATCTGGTCCCTCTGAACTTGTGAACAACTTAACTTATTCTGAGAAATGAGTTATTATTCATAGCGTCTTATTTATAAGCTGTTAGGAAATGTGACGACATATTAAATTGAATGTGGAGCCCTCTAGAAGACTGAACTATATTAATAAGATCTTGCAAGCTTTTCATGCTTTTCAGAACATGATTTTTCAGTAATGAGCTTTCAAGTTTTTGAATGTATTTATCATTTCTTAGGAATCTTTTAGCACTCGGTAAACGTTGTTTTATGAATAATTGAGTTTTATTGTTAATTTTAACTGTAATTTTAATGTGTTGTGTAAAACGTTTTATTTATTTATTTGAGTCATATTTAAAGCCAGCTTTTTATTACAATACGTTTGAACAAACTAGTTTTAATCTGCGCCGATTAATTTTTAGTATTGGATAAATCCGTTCCATCATTGTGTATGCAAGGATTACGTGTGTGTAAAAATGATGATGTAGTTATAGGTAGGTTTGATAAGTAAAAAAACATTCATTTGTTCGCGCTGTAAAGTTAGTTGTAATTGAATTTCGAACGTAAAGTTGTGAAGCAAAACGATTCATTCGCAGAAAAGTTGGAAACTCCGAAAATATCGTTCAATTAAAATTTTCCTGTTGAATAATTTCAAACTCGGTACACGTCGGGGTTGGTGATTGAGCGTCTAAATAATATTCCTAATGGTATTTACGTATAAGTTAAATACAATGAATTTATGCTCGAACAGGTACCGAGATTCGACACATTTTATTACAAAGCATTTTCATTACAAAGCTCGCTGGCGTCTTTTATTAAACCTCAGTATTACATGAGTGTTAATAACTGATGTTCGTTGGTATATTACTGTTTCTGTGAATATTATTCGGAAGTGTAAATAATGTTTAATAATATAAACGCTTATACAGTCGCTGGGCCGAAATTATTAAACATTTTGAGATGTATTAATATACAGTAAATCAGCAGTAGGTACATAATATTGTACCAACATTTCTCATAATTTTTCCACTGCTAGGCATAGATAAGATGGGCACAGATCAAAGTTAAAACCTAATAGAATAGTTAATAGCCATGCATGACACTGCATTTTTTGTTATTAGACTATAAGTATTACTTTATTTAGGTACTGAGTTATTTCATGGTCTTTTTTTTCTCACATATTATATTATCTGCAGTGCCTTGAAAATCGCTGTAATAAATATTTTTCTTTCTTTCTACACTTTAAGACTGACTACATCTGCTTTACAATAATTCAGTATTTTCATCGATTGTAATAAACTTTAAACTATAAAACGTATTTCCCACCTAAACCTACACAAACAGAATTATGATAGTCATTCTGAATTTCACTCGCAATTCTACGGTAACTTGTGAAATTATCGCATCCCGCGCGTGAATTACAGCTCCTAGTGTTAGCTACGAAATGGCTTATTAACGACGTCATTTCCGAAAGTCAAAATCAATACTTACATATTGTAACAGGTTATGAACAATACTGTAGGATTATTTGTTTTTTATTATGAAAATAGCAGACCAAAGATATGTGTGTAACATTCTTAGACACTTAAAATAACGAGACGCTTCTAATGATACCCTACTTATCAAATTATGACGCGTAGTTTAGGAGTTAAGAGGGCACAGATGAACATACATACATACACACATAATACATTATATACATAACGGTCAAAATCATAATAAAATGAAATAGTCGACTAATAGACATAGTAAATGATGAGATGAGATCATAGTCGCCCATGAACATTATCGAAAGCAGAACCAAGACATTATTGTTCAAGAATATATGAGATGTATATGGCTCCATACATCTCCATTCACAAAGAATATAGAGCCAGCTACTCCCGTTTATACTACATCCTGAACTAAGAAATAGGCTATACAAAGTTGTTGGTCGACAAACCGCAGCTTCTGAGCCGTAGGTGGCTCTTTGACTCCACTGTTGCGGCTCTTGTGTTAAATATTTAGTGCATATTAGATATATTACTTATAAGTTTAAACCAGGACTTATTACGCAGAATCTAGTTCGGGTGTGTACTTTTAATCCTCATTTACTTATATAAAATATCTTGTAAAACAGCTAAATATGTTAAAATGTGACTCTATAAATACATTTCAATTATTTATCTATATTTGGCGCTTTTTTTGACAAGGTTATTTTACATTACGTTAATTTCATAATTGTCGTGGTACTCATACATCATAGTAGGTTTACCTTTTCGCCTACTACCACAGCTTCAAAATGTCAACGTTACCACAGTAAAATGGACCTTATCCGTGATTACATAAGTCTATAATCGTTATTATGTAAATATCGCACAAAAACAGTAAATTACGCAAAAGATAACGCTCATATATTTGCGAGAGGTAATAAGGCAAAGGTACAGATGTATTTACATTCCTACATTCCCGAGTAACAATTTTGCTGATATCAAAAGTAATATGAAGAAAATTTTGTACATATTGAAAGACCCTAATTTTGTTTTGAAATTCGTTGCCTTGGGCTTATGGCAATCGTTTACGATTGACTGAACTAAACAAAACAATTCGACAAATTGCGTAAAGATTGTTTTTAAAACGTTACGCTTTTTTTGTATCCATGTAATAAATGGGTGAAATGTATATTACGAATTTTAGTTAATCTATTTATTTTAACTTAGAAATAACTACATTTGGCGAGCTTAATGCATAATGTTTTATGTTGTGTTGACATAATTTCGTTAACATGACTGAAACCACAGATCTTTCTGCCTCACCAGAAATTGAAACCAATACTCAGAAATGCAGTGCAGTTAATCATTGATCCATACAGGTCGTCAAATTAAATGGTCATCCCGCTCCCAATTTACAGCGAAAAACAAAACAAAACAAATGCCACAAGCACCCAATTTGTCCATGACTTGGTTAATTTTATGCTTTTAAGTATGTTTTATGTTACTGTCACCGCATTCACGGTTCGATTTAGTTTATTTCTTTTTCCTTTTTACTAGTTAATAAGAATACAAATGACTCTTACGCCAAAATCCGACGAATTTTTTACCTTGCTTGCGTTGTTTGTAAAAATCGGTGTAGTTTGTAAAATAAGTTACCTATTACTCTATCATAATAAAGGTTGTGGCTTATTAAACAGTTTCTGCTATTTGCCTCTCTTTTGAACTTTATTGAGAGAAACCGAAGAATAAATGAGTAACGTTTGGCAGTTTGCAGTCTTTATCTTTAAATTGAGTATTAGATACTCCCGGTCATTAAAATCGGTCCACCCTGCATTTTTCTGACCTATAGAATAATAAGCACAGTGACTTGATTCAAATGTCCACGAGTGCTTACAGATATATTTATTTATCACCCTGAAATAAGAAAACGGGTTAAATGTCACGAGAAAATGTAGAGTGAGTCGATTCTGATGACCGGGAGTATAATCCAAAATTCCTTATTTACCCCGACGCGTATTTCCCGTGTCAAGGATAACCCGCCCCAAGGAACTTATACTAATCTCACGAGCATACGATTTGAGGATAAGAGGCCGGGACCCGTACGAGGGTTAATTAAACAGGCTCCGGAGATACAATATGATCTTCGATTATCACACAAACTGCTACTTTGATATTACTTCTACGAAATTGTCAACCCTTTAGATTGCGCAAAGTTTGCATTTAATTATTTGGGACTGCTTATTACATAAACCGTATTGTTATAATAGGTACTCGTAAATGCGAAAAGTGTATGTTTGTATGTCGGCACGATAAATACGGAGAGACCTGTTTTGATGATCCTATTCATTTATTTATATTTCTTTGTAACCTTATTAAAACTGTTAACTCAAAGCAATTGGTAAGTCTATGATGTAAAAACATGTCTACGAAATGCAGCAAGTGGTGAATATAGTACATTATTATATTCTTATTACTGAACCAGCATAAAATGGACATCTGTAACAAGCCTCGAGTGCTTAGTATTGTTTCTAACAGACTATAATTTCAATTATTGAAAACTAGCATTCACCTGCGACTCCGCCCGCGCTCTCCTATTCATCTTTGCGTGATGTTATATAGCCTATAGCCTTCCTCGATAAATGGACTATCTTACACTAAAAGAATTTTTTAGATCGGTCCAGAGGTTCCTGGCATTAGCGCGTTCAAAAAACAAACTCTTCAACTTTGACTATTACTATAGATGAGACTAATAAATGAGCTATCTCTGCTTAAAAAACCATTTAAAGTAGTTAAATAGAGAGGGTTATGGCTGCAATAGCGACAATAATTGCTTCGAGGCGGCAAATCGGTTCCATCATTCGGTATTTCGGATTCCGAGCTGTCAGTACAAGTCATCAAGACTCCCGATTTCCAGATGAGAGCTGTCGCAGCGTGAAATCCAGCAATTTACAAGTTCGGTTGAATTGCGCGGGATTGAGGTCGACCATCCTGATTACTGCTCCGTACTGCGGGTTATTTCGATATGGCTTTGCATAAATAGGGAATAGACATCGGTTTTTACGACATGAAATCAACATGACTATCGTTATGTACCTCGTTAAATCTCATTAACTAATGACGTCAAATCTAACGCAATATTTTTTTATGTTAAAAAATTACATAGCCTATGTTAGTCCCTCAAAGCTTTAATACATACAGTATAATTTTATAAACACAAATACCTATATAAATATTTTGTGCTAATACGCATCTTTTGGCACAGTTAGATAAAAGCCACCAATATAATTAATATAGGTTTAGATACGTATCTGAGAACCATACGTTTTTAATTTTAATCTTTTATCGGGAATCGTTTGAACCTTGACCTTTAGGTAAAACTAAAAGGAGTCAGAAAGTCTGAATTTTTTTCAACCAACGAAAAATGAAAGAGGGGCGCGTAACCCGCTATCCCCCTTCCAATTCTTCCCCAGGTTACAGCCATAAAGCCCGTCCAATGATAGTAAATAACATAATAAAGACGCTCTTTATCAAATAAACCGGAACTGCATGAACACTAGTGCATGTAATGGCTTGGCAACCCGCCAGTTGCCGTGATACTAGCCAATGTCGTCTACTTATAAATAAATCTCGCTTCTGATAAACTATATTATTATACACTCGAGTAATTTTTCTCAAGTAAAATTAAGATCTAGTAACATCAAAGATTGATACTGTTTACGTTTTGTGGAAAACTAAACATTGAAACATCTTATTTTTATGAGCCTATTTTTTGTTAATGGTAAATATTGCGAGTAATTTTGTGAGAGATCTCTACTTATGTATTTGAGTTGTTATTTAATTTAATTTAAATCGGAAAAACAATGAATAAAGCTATTTAAAAAACACTGCTGCAAAAAAACTCTCAAGTAAACACAATTGGCTTCAGCAAATCAATGGCCTACTTTTAAGCACGGGTATCTCCTCATAAATGAGAAGGCATAGATATTAATATCAGTCGGTTTTGATGGTAAAAAATACTTGCATTAAAATTACAGAATTAAACTCTCCTGAAAGATATCAATTAAAATAAAAGTCATTATTACAAATGACCTCATTTCACCACATATAAATTTCGAATTAATAAATAAATTTAATATGACACTACACTTTATAATCCAAACTACGTCATATCATAAACTGGCGTTTAAAATCTAAAATGTAAATACGTGTTTATACAAATATTTCAGTGTCATCTTAAAATATAGTTGTGGCTACATTTTTCTTGCAACGGCTATTTTTGAGCTCTCTTCAGCCATACTCCAGCGAGGTCAAGTGGTTGCGAAATAATTTTATTTTAAAAACTCCCACTACTCAACCACTCATGTTATTAGCATTGCCAATTATATTCATCATTCGTCTCCAGATTACGACTACAAAGCTGGCTTTGGATTTCGAATGGAGCTAACAAATATAAGTTTGGGTTTAAATTTTTGTTATTGCTTTAGTTTTGAAATAATTTTAGAGGATTACTTTGTTTCACTTCTAGACTGGGATCTTCTTTGATAATAAGGCGAATAACCGTTGTTCATGTTGGTCTAACATGGTAATAACTTCAAAAATATTTTAGCTTTAGTAATTCAGTTAGAATTAGTAAGGCTGTAGATTTCCTCGTGTCATTCTTAGGCTGGTCGTCGACGTAATGCTTCAAACTCACTGCCGGCAGATTCATAATTAGCTGCCTATTTCCAAATAAAAATTACAAAATCTAAAGTAAATAAAATAAAAACAAAAGTAATCTAAGTAGCAAAGAATAAGCCTATCGATCGATGAATACAGCACGAGATACATTCATTGCTCTGTGGAATACAGGATACCGCTATTCTTAGATCGACAACCATAACCTTGTCTTTGAAAGTTATTGTCCTTAGAGAAATGAAAATTTTAATAGGGTCCTTTCCGAAGTCAGTTTCAGAGAAAACGAGCCTCGAACAGACCATTCAGACGAAAATTAGATAAATACAAGACTCGGTCGGATATGATTTTGAGAGTATTCATATGCAAATCTGAGTTGATTTATGACCGGATCCATCTATCTGAGAAACGGGACTTGCTTTACATACTAATATAAGCGATTGACAAGTATAAGGTACTAAGCATTAAGCTATGGAAATAATAAGTAATCATAATATACATATTTCTTAAGTATACGAAGAAAGATTTCTTTTAAAGCAAATCTATAGCCATCGAAACGCTTATGTATTGGCGGTTTCATTAGATCCTATGTGATTGACAAAGTTAAGCAACTGCAGGCGCGGTCAGAAAGTGGATGGGTGACCGCTAGTGACAAAAATTCTTGAGCTTTTTGTGATTTGAACAGTATGATGTACCTATCATTTAGCTTTTATCAGTTCATTAAAACTTAAAGCTTTCAGCTTCTGATAGCGCAATTCCCTTATCATGACAAATGATGAATGTTTAAGGGTCGTATAGAAATCCTACCTTAAGCGTATTCATGTTCTTACAATATTAAACTAAAATTGAACTCTATTTCAATTACAATAAGGTCGTTAGAAACTCTTCCATTAAGATGGTTTGTAGGATTAATTTCTTTTCTGAAATTTATGGATGTATGAGTCAGGAATTAAATACCGTATAACAGTTTGATATATGAGAAAAGGGACGTTAGGAATTGTGCGTAATGTTACGACGATTTGTGGTGATCCTACCTTGTATACCTCTTCTTAAAGTAAACTTTAACTATGCTTAATCTCTTTTATCAGGGTTGTTTTTACCTCATGTACTTTTATAAAGTAAGTTACGTATGTATCCTCTATAAATATTTTACTGTTATTATTGAACCAAAATAATTCGCGAATTTACCAAAAGTTCTAACAACATCGTACGGGTTAAATTAACCAGTAATAATTTGATTATATTTTAGCCATATCTCGTGAAGTTGTGCGATAACCATGTTTTAAGACCTAACTTTGGGTGTAACGGGGTAACTTCGACCGTGACTTTCTTAATACATGATTTATTTGGAAATTTTCCATGTTTTGGATAAGCTGGGGTTAACACTATACTTAAGTAAGTTAAGTATAAAGTAACTTAAGTATACTTAAGTAAGTTAAGTATATAGTAACTTAAGTATACTTAAGTATAGTCTTTGGGGTTAGAATAAGTCAATAAACATTTAAAAAAATAAATTTATAAAACATTGGAAAAAATATTTCTTAAATAATAAACTGTATCTAACATAATAATATTGTAATTAATTTTGCTGTAGTTGATATAAAATAGGGTAATAAATAAAACAATAACTATATATGAAACAATTTGTTTATTTTGCAAAAAGCATTTGATTACACGCTCATTATTATTTGGTAAAATACCTATAGGTTATAATCTCACCATGCAATCATTTTAAAATAACTTAAACGATTCTATTAAAACATTTTACAATGATAATGATAATAACTCTAGTCAATGCGACACAACTTCCATCATAAACTGCAGAAAGAATATTTACAACAAAGTACATTCTAGATTAGATTCGAAAGATTTGGTATCGACAAAACCTAACGGAAATAACATTTTATTTAATAAATTAAACACAAACATTAACATTAAATTTAAAAATAAATTAAACTGTAATTAATTTGTGATAAAAGATTTCATACAATAAAATTAATTTCAAACGCAACAATAAACTGTTAATGATGTTACAGGATAATAATTAATACAAAGTATCACAGTTCAGGTAGGATATAAAATAATAATTTAGATACTACGTAATATTTACAGTTTAAAAATAAATCGTCAATTTAAATAAAGAATATTGCAAAGTTAATAAATTAAATTGTAACATGATGCTTGAGAGAAACTGATGCAAATATTAAATATAAATTTGTAACTAACTCTATATTTGGTCTGCTATTACGAGTAACTTATATCGGTTAAATTTTTTTGAGTTTTTTTCTAGATGCTTCTATATATTTCTAGATGCTCTCAAACATCGCCCTTCATGACAATCTCTAAAATATTATCAAGAAAGTTTTATAATATTTTTTTCCATTAAATACCTATTTATATTTAAAATTTGCATCAACAATACTTTAAGTACATTATTCAAGTTAATAATACAAGAATTGATCAACTGAAGATTTACTAAGACGATTAGAAATCTATCCTATACATTGATCTACTTACTTTAATGACTTTAACATTACATAATAATATTGCTGTTTTGTTATTTATTATTATATACTAAGAAGAAATTAGCGAAAGGCAATCAACAGAAAATTACGTAATCGAAAGAAGGTACTTTTCAATAATATTTACATGTAAATTCCATCCGAGAAGGGTAACTAAATAAAAGTAAATAAAATGTTCAATGATATGCGAGTAGTACAATTAAATGTAATTAAAATTGGGGCATAAATCTTATCCATAACTGTTTCACTTTTGAGCTTGGAGGGGCTCCCTCAAAATATGAGAGGACCAGGCCATAGTCCACCATGCTGACCAACTGCAAGCAGATTTCACCTCATCTTTGAGAACTACGAGTATATGGAGAACTTTCAAGCATGCAAGTTCATTATAATTTACTTTACCGAAGCAAATCCCTTCACTTCTACACACAACTTTTTGTAAATATAATTAAAGATGTGTATGTCGAGTTTATTGCAAGACCTACGTTCAAACCGCTATCATTGCGTGCTAAATCAATATAGACTGACTAACTAACCACCCATATAATCATATCTACATCTCTTCAGCTAGAATCAGTAATGCGAAATGGCATAAATTCAGTGCTCTGAGCTAGAATTCAAATCTTGTTCGATATAGGTAATTGAGTTTCAATAGGATTGATGAGAGTTAATTGATGGGACGCTTTATTTGATTACGTCAGTAATTTACATAATTGATTGATTATTTACACTATGATGTCGTAGATACGATCTTCTTGCTCTATAAGCTTTTAATTAGCAGTGATAAGTTCTGAGGTTAGCAAAAGCTTTGAATGTTGTGTAATCTTGTGTAAGTTATTCAATTTTAAAACAGTACAATGCTTTCTTTTGCAATGCATTGTTGTTTAACTAACTCCATGTCTAATTGTATTTAATGTACCCCATATTTAACTACATTTAAGTTATACATACATCATAATAAAATAGTTAAATTGTAAAAAATATACTTTTAGTTCTCGGAGGGTCTCATACATTGCGTACACAGAAAGAAATACTAAATATATTAATTTATAACAAACCCATTAAAATGAACATTGACTGGACGGATTTTAACGAAACGAACTAAATTATTACCAGATTTAATTGTAATAAATTGTAACGTATCCAACCACAAATATAATTTATCATTAATATTACAATTCGGTAAAATATATGAAATGCCCCGAACAATAAGCAAGAAATAAAATTAACATGATTCAAACATAACAATAAATTTTTTGGATATGATTTGTTAAAAAGTTAGTTGTAATATCTAAAGAATTCACAACCATAATATTATTACTTTTATTACATTTATACTCGCATTTGCGTATTAAAACACTGACCTTATGTCAACACATTACGTCAATAATATTACGCATACTATTAAAAATGAACTTTAAAATAAAAGACATAACACACTCGCACTATTATACGTGATAAGAAATGAAATAAAAATTTCTGAAAATAACAAACTTTAAAAAGATATTATAAAAATATTAAAATTTGACAATTGTATTACCAGACCAGTTATTGAAACCAGAAGCTTTGAAAGCAATCGGTAAATGTGAGTGATTAAGTGCTTAAAAATTTAATACTGCAATAGAGGCATTTACAGATGAATCCATTGAACCGAACGAAATTAAACAAAACAAAAGAAAAGCTATAAGAGGTGCTAAATTGCCAGATACCAAAATGGATGTTCGGATTGACGAGTAAGTAAAAGTACCTATTGAAACACAATTGGGAGTAGTATTTTCTTAGGTATCTATTAAATTTTGATATTCAAACTACGACGTGTCATAATGTTAAAACTGGTGATGAAGTCTATTAGTGCCCTAACTCAGTATAGGTTAGTGACATTAATAAAAGACCTGTTGACTTTAGGCTAGAAAAAACCGAAATTCAAATTATGGAAAATTTTGCGCCTCTATAATGGACGATCCTTTTGTTTTAATTTAATTTACATAGAAAGCTTTAATATTAAATTATTACTCTTTTTGAACGTCTCACCTTCCAAGATTCCATGAATCTTTCTAATTTTGGAATAATTTTTAGACTCATATTCCATTTTAAGAACTGGCAATATTGCGCCTAAAATAAAAAAATACAGAAAAAAATGTTAATTTCTTATACTTCTCTATTTCCTATTACAATTTTATTTAATTCAGTATCTACGTACACTTGAGCCTTATCTACTTATTTATTTAAAAGGAAGACACATTGAATTCACAAGAGACTAGGTTTCGTTATATAAATACTTTTATTCTGAATTTATAATACAGTGGTTATTGTTGTTAATTCTTTTTTCTTTTCTTCTACGAACAATGGTTTCCTTTCAAGAAAGGTCATAGCACTATGATTAAGGGAACTCAGATAGTACTATATTACTAGGTAAGGTGGATCGTGGATGTAAGAAACAATAAAATAATACAATTATTCTTAAATGTAGGTAATACGCCGAAACCTTGGTAGCCTCACTAAAAACGTTCACTATAAATTATAAAGCTATTTGATTCTGATATATCGATCCAAATCCCTGAATCGGCAAGTTGTATCGCCTAACCATTTATTATTCCTAGCAATCGTACCGTTCTTTCGGCGAATCGTTTTGTCTGTGAATTGTATCGCTTTAATATTTTACTCCTACTATTCATAGTTCGTCACTATTCAAGGGTCTTTTTCGTTTAGTAAGGGGTATTGGTCGACGACTTTACGTAATTGAAAAACAGAATAAAAATATTTATATACCTACGTGAAGTCTATTTATTAAACACGGAAATTTTAAGCGAATTGGTTACTATACGACATTGACAGACAGACGATCGAATGAGGAATAAAGACTCAATTATTTAAGATTATTTTACATTAACTATTAGTATCGTGTAAGAACTTTGGTATGATAACAAGATTTAAAGACTGACTGTCAAATTTAACTAAAACAACGTATTTATTATTCAGTAAAATAAAATAACGTAGTAATATTAAATGTCATAATAAACTTTAAAATCCAGTTATACAATCAAATAGTTGTAATGAGTAGTCAAATTCATCATTAACTCATAAAATATTATTGTTAAATTAATTTGAACTCAAAATTGGATTTTGCATAATTTACGACACAAATGAGCTAGTTAATACGAACCATTGAGCATCTAATCTAAAATTATAGCAGTTTACGTAGCTCTTTAGAATTTAATGAAGTAATTATCCAGCAATGTATGAAATTAGATATTTAAACCGTAGATTAAATATGAACTCCAACGCTATATGAGATTTAATTTTCGAATCTAAGTTTTGGCATTCTAAACTAGTAATAGAGGCAATAAACCATGTAGACATCGCAATCGTTAATTACAATTTAATGATTGATAAGATCGTATTTACACATACTAAATCTATAATGCTAAGTGAGAATTTCAAGCAGATGTTAATTGATATGGAAATTAATCGTGTTAATGAATATAACATCACAACCACGGCGAAACGACATGAACATTTCTTGCTTGGATGTGGCCTAATTGTGGAATATGTAAAGAGTATTGATATAGAGAATTTAATGAATTACTGGCATTAGAAAAACAAAGGAATCAATGGTATGACAGGTGTGATAAATTGCATAGTGTCATCGGTAAATTTTACATAAGTTAATTCTGAGAAGGTTCACAAGCAACGCGTTGGTTAGTCATTCATTATTAATGCGTTGAAAAACTAACTAAAATTCTTCGTAAATACGTTGTAAGTCTAATAAGTACTTGTAATTTTACAAATGTGTCTTATGGAATATTAATTGATATTCCACCAAATGTCATAGTACTTAACCATAGGAAATAAATGAATAGTTATCTAGTATTTCAACGTTAGTTTATAAAGCAAATTCAATTCTTCTTGTCAATTGTTCGTTTCCTTTAGATGAAGTTCTAATAGTATGGAAGGAAGTAATAGTGTGAAAGGAAGTTGTCTATAGATTTTACTGCACAATGGACTAAATTCGTAACTAAATTATTACGGGAAATTTGGAAATTATGCAAATTCGAAACACCAATTTTCGCTTCTCAGCAAATTTGTACTCTTGTTATTAATTAAACGAACGATCAATAGTCTCAAGTTATGGGAGTTAGAAACTAGTAAGTTACTAAGGTGTCAGTACTACTCCTCGAGAGCATCGAACAAACGAAGAAAATAATTCAAAATAAGAATACAATATAAATTCGTATAATATGTTGCGATTCTGTGAAGAGAATTAATCCAGATTCCATTTTGTAATCTGTATTTTCATTTTATTTCCTGCGTCAAACCATAGATTTTTGCCTCTTGCGCGCGTTTCATAAAAACTAGCTAAATTAATTTCAATTTTGATTCAAACCATTTCCTTTTTCCAGCTTGCTGCATGTTTGTTGATATTTTTTTATTTTTTGTCTGTATAAAATTAATTGGTTTGCAACTCCAAATTCATGCATTTTCGTTTTTACGACCAATCTGTTGATTGTATTTCTTTTAAAAAATATTATGAACGATATTTTCGTAATGCTTATTAAAATAATCGTTTGAAGTAAAACTGAAAATAGTAAAAGTCAAAAAATAATCACAATGTAAATCATGATGTTCCAAATAATTATTTCAGGATATTAAATTGTGATGCTACAATATTTTATCAACGTTTAACGTCAGTAGATAGAGCACGTTGGTAATCGGCAGGAAACAAGTCAAAATTGTGAACTTTGATAGATAACGTTTGATAGATTGTCACCACCCTACTCGCACTTCCGAATGAGCTCGACATTTTCAACTTTATCGTTATAAACATTTATTGTTATTATTATTATACGTTCTATATTAATTAGTACATCTGTGGTTTTAAAATGTTCAGTGCCTCATAATGGTGGTCTCTTACTTTTGATTTTAACATCCTGTTCATCTTTCAATGTAGCATAATCAAATAGAGCAGTACTAAATATAAATCTTTCAGTTTAAACTAAAAATACCATTGCGAAATAAATTGTGGGACAAAACTATGTAATCTTTTGTCAGAAGTTTTGAAACGCAGGCGGTATTTCCTCAGCTAGAGTTTGTTGGAAACTAGCGCTTGAATACACAAATTTCCACGTTCTTTAAACTACTTTGCATATATAATTTAGGTCAGAAGCTTATCGCGAACGAGAAGCTGTGAGCTATAAAGTTTGCGCTGCTTTGTATCTCTTGTCTCTATTTGATTTTTAATGTTACCTAGTACTAGAATACCAACTCAATAATGTCTTCAAGTTTCAATTTCACCAGATTCAGATCGTTGTTTTAGACATCTAAATGTATCTCAGTAGAAATTATATCTTGATTTTTTTTTTCAATGGGGATACTGTATCTTTTTAAGCTTCTTACAACATTCTTTATTAAAGTAGACAAAATTTTGCTTTACTAAAAATGTCGTACATTTTTTGTTTTAATGTTTAAAATTAACTTTTCTAATCATCGTAAAAGGTTTTGCTTCTTAACTTTAGCCACACTAGACTAGTCAACCAATTCGTTGAAGCATTTCAATATTGCATCATTATTGATATTAATTCAGTCCTCTAGAAAGAAAACCTTTATGATATTTTGTAACATTTTAAGAAGTATTTTTCTTCTCTTAGATAATTTATTTACATTGTTGTGTTAATACTGTATCGCGGATAGTGAGACAATGGTTGCAACAAAGTGATACAAAGTTTGTCGATAACATTTCTTCAAAATTTGTTCAAGATAAATGTATCTTGTTACTGTTATTTGTTCTGTTAGCTTGTTAAGTTTGTTAGATGCTCTCTATCTTTTATAAAGTTTTGGGATAGTTCATAGTAGACATTGAAAGAACAGAATTTTGCTCAACTTTAGCTTGTATTAGAGTCTCTAGAAGTATATAAGTTTAATAAATTTTGAAGTACAATTTAAAGTTTTGTTTAAAATGAAACTATTGTCAAGTTTATTCATTTCGTTTTAATTCCGGTCTCATAATATATTTCTGTCTTTTCGATTGCATAATACACTATGGATTTTCGGATTCCTTCCGGCTCATAGTAAATTTTAAATCTTGGTGAGGGTGATAATTAATACGTAGTAAAAGAAATAAAGATGCCTGCCAAAGATCTTACGACGATACTAATAACTGAGCAAGTAATCATTGAATTAGTAAATGTTAAATATATCTATAAACACCGTAGCAGAGTTACACAACACTGACACATCAAAATCTAAAGGGTCTGTTACATTTAACATAGCACATCGATTACAATTTAAATTTCATTTCTCTATTGAAGCGTTATTTGTCCCCATATTTTAATCGTATCTTCCTATTCATGTTTAAACGAAATTGTTACACCTAAATTTATAACCTATAAGTAATTCTAAACTATCTACGACACTTGTAAATTACTTAACTAATTACTAGTTATTTACATTGGCGTTAATGCCTTTTTATATATCAGTTTCATTACAGATATTGTTTTTAGTACACCTAAACTATTTTATGATGAAAAGATCTATAGTTAATGTGATGAATAAATAACTTTACTTGTAATTATTGAGGTATGTATTGATTCATATTATTATCTACCTAACTTCGCCATAAAAGAATAATGGTTTTCGAGCGTATCTATGTCTATTTCTTTGGCACGCTCTATAACCCAAATAGTTTGAAGGTTTTCAATATATTAGGTGTCATTAAACTTGTCTACATTGTGGAATTGATTGAGATTATATATTATTTTCTAATATGGCGCCCCTTTCACTTTTTAGCATTTACTTTTTTGTTGGTCTATTAACGACTAATGGTTAATACCTATATAAGTTTAAAAGTGGAGAGACAGAAATAAGAAATTGTATCAACGAAGCTTCGCACTTACCTGGTGTTGTCAAACAACAAAAAAGCCGGAGGGTAGAAGCAAGATGCGGGCGACATCGTTTTACTTGTTA
>LGAG01000301.1:0-38765 GCA_001278395.1 Lerema accius | reverse complement strand
TATATAAGTTTAAAAGTGGAGAGACAGAAGTAAGAAATTGTATCAACGAAGCTTCGCACTTACCTGGTGTTGTCAAACAACAAAAAAGCCGGAGGGTAGAAGCAAGATGCGGGCGACATTGTTTTACTTGTTACAACATGTTTACAGCAAAAGCGCTTTGCTTAAGTTGATTGTTACAAAGGAATCCAAATACTATTGTATACTTCTGGTATCTCATTTGCTATTTTAGAACAACGTCTTAGTACTTTTTTTACAGGAAAGAAAACCTCAAATCTCACATTTATTAATGCAAGTATTCATTTTACAAATAGTGATACAATTGATGATTTGTCAGCAATCTTACTACCTACAACAACACAATATTACCTAAAGCACGTAAAATACTGTATTGCTTTGCATTTTATTACTTCTTAAAGGTTCATTGTACGACAGATTTTATATTTAACTACAGAAAAATAATTTAACGATTGTTAGAGCACTAATGAACCTTTTGTTGAGTAAATTCATTCGAAATTTCATTTTGCTTGCCATCAATTAATTTTATATTATAGAAGGTTAATCTATCAAAAAACTCTTTCCACAAGCCATTGTTCATTTACGATTGAATGATGAAGAATTTTTTATTAAAAATCCCTCTGCTTCTAACAAAGCCATTGAATTAAAATTCAGTGTGCTTGCTAACTACAGAGTAAATTCAGCATATGTATGTATAATACAATAAAGAATGTTTTCAGCGAACTTATAAAATTTTAAATTTGTGTTTTTTATTACAATTTCTTGGAGCTTATGTACTTGATTATAAGTTATGGCTGAATATTAACTAAATGAATATTATTTCGAAATTTTATTTCAAAATTTGAGCTACTTATTGCTAAAGAGTTCTTAAAATCAATTCGCGTTACACGTTCAAGAGATAGAAATTCACGCTTCACTGAATCACTAGCTTTATTTATTCTACTGAAATGTTCACAAATCCCAATATACTTTAATTAGTCTAATCTAACATTATAAATACATTTTAACTTTGGCCTCTAATAAAATCCAAAAATGAAAGAATTAGGCCTGCCATCATAATCTTACGCGGCTGGTTATCTTGCTACGTCTATCGTGGAGGCTTTCTCATTCTTACACGTTTTCACTTGAGTAAAAACATCTATACGATTGGCCATTAAAATATTTGATGCTACAATATTGATATAATCTACTGAATTTATGAATTTCACTACAATACATTTCCATACTGGCATTTTTATTTTCTGATCGTCTAAATTATTTTTACTATTTACAAGTGTTCACACATTGTCTATTCTATACTATTTTACACATTTTGACTTGAATTATTATGCTTTATTCACGTTAAGTAAAATAATGCCTCTATTCACCACAGGTGGTATTCTAGGAAAATAAAAAATAATAAAAACATATTTACACACATTAAAAAGTTAAGACATGAAGTCCTATGACAAACACTTAACTACAATCACATCGAAAAGTCAAAATTACTTTTTATCGACTACACACACCATTCAACGCTTTTATATCAATACGTCAATAATTATGTACATCACTGTTTTAGTCTTGCTATATTTGTTCATTTTAAATCACTATTACTTATAATTACTTCGTTGAGACACTAGGCCTGTCAAACTCCTGTCACTTCACAATTAGGTGACACTCAGAGGGACGCGAGATCCGATGCTCTTCTCGTAGGAATGGGAACCCTTAACTGGGCGGAACCACGTCGATCAAATCGCTCCATCGCGTCTAAGTCAGACGCGTTACGACGACAAAAACTACAAAACGCGCAAGCCAGCGTATTCTTAAACGCGTTACGAAAGTCTCTGTTAAAATAAGCGTAGATGATTGGGTTTAATGCGGAATTGAAGTAACCGGTCCAAAACATGATCACAGTCACTACCTCGGGGTATTCGCACGAGTCGCACAACGATGTCGAAAGGTAGAACAAGAAAAATGGCAGCCAGCAGAGGATGAATGCACCCATGATGATGCCTAAAGTTCTCGCTGCCTTGTGTTCGCGCTTCATCTTCAGAATATTTCTATCTTTAGTTGGAGTAGTCGCATTTATGTGTAACGCACCGTTTTTATCGCCAACATCTCTAGAATGTCGATGCATTAACATTGCATTCCCTGCTCTAGCATGCAGTGCTTTCTCCTGACGATTTGCTTCTTTAAAAATTGCAAGGTACGTAAATATCATGATGGTACACGGTATCCAAAATGATATCGAGCTTGATATAACGGCATAGGGCTTATTCACTTTGAATTCACATTGATTAAGTTCTCGCGTACGCAAGTATTCACTTGTCGTATACCATCCCATGAAGATTGGAGCGTAAGATATCGTTATGGGGCTGAGCCATGTCGCTGCTAACATCACGAACGCCATCTGAAAATGGAAGTAGGATTGAGAAAATTACCTACTACGTGTTATCCCTGAGGGATGCGAGATGAAAATACGTCTTAAATTCCATTAAACTTAAAAATAGGTTTGGAAATCTTTAAACTGCTGCTTACTCAGCAATCTCGGGATTCAATTTCTGTTCCTTTGTGAACAAAATACAACGCATTAAAATTTTTACTTCCTTCTGAATTTTTACATTTCGTGGAAAAATATTACTTTGTTCTGGGCCATGTATTATCTAAAAGAGGTCCCAAGGTAACACTAGACGTTCAAAAGTTTTAGAAATTTGATAACGCTTTGCATAAAAATGCTCGTCTAATAACACTCGTTTAAAAGCTTTTTGATGTTAAAACACGTTCATCGGCTGCATAAAATAATAGTCTTTATACTAAGAGATCATTAAAATTGTCGAGGCTTAATTGGTAAGCTTTTATTTTTTAATGGATAAAATCTAGGCTTTACTCTGTGGCCTCTCATTTGCTTGATCTTAGGAGGTACACGACTTGTAAAGGATCAAGAAGATGGAGACACTTAAGTCGCTACCACGACGAGTAATGGAAGTAATAAATACTTTTAATCTTCAAGAACATGAGACCGAAAGATGTCAACGACATGCTTTTATTATTTTTTTGACTTACAACAATGCTGAAAGGTTACTTGTAACGAAACTTGTTTTAAATGACATTTATGACACATGTTTCATGACTCCTTTTTACTTTTAGTCAAATTCTGTAATACATAATGATGTATGGAAATCGGGATATCTGATTACTCGCTGACATATTATAATAGTAAACCGTGTGGCAAGTCAGTTAAACCGCATTATGAAAATTATGGTAAAAGCGTCATAAAACAGAAGCGGGAAACTGATTCGCTTATTAAATTTGCGGCGTAAATTTTCGGGCAAAGTTTCGGTTGAATTTCTCCATAATGTTTTCGTGCTGCGAATTGTAAAGTATTTTTAATTTTATTATTATTCAGTATGTATTTAGTAAAAACGTATTAATTGTTTAAATATTGACAAAACTTTAATATGACTTTAAATTATACTTAATCTGTTCAACACATTTTACTTCATAGTCATGCTTATCCTTTCTCTTATTTTTGATATTCAGATGTGGATAAAAGTGAAAACCGTTTATATTTACATAGACGGTTTCTGCCTGTAAGAATGATTAGAAAACATACTTGCCTTCTTAGTCATTTTGACGGGATACTTTAAGGGCTTCACGATAGCGTAGTATCTATCGACTGAGATACAACAGAGATGTAATATCGAGGTGGAAGTGAAGTAAACATCAGAAGAATTCCAGAGGTCACATATGACTGGTCCGAAGATCCATTCGCTGTAGAACTGCACACTGAAGTTGAAAGGCATGACGACCATGGCAACCAGGATATCTGCAAACGCGAGCGACACGACGAAATAGTTGGTGATGACGCGGAGTTTTCTGCAAGAGATACATCAACATGTAAATCAACTTTGACTATTAGCTTTGCTTGATTCGTCGCACTGAGCAAGGGTGGTCACACTGATAGACCAAAAGTATTTGAAAATAATACTTATATTGTAAGGAAACATTTTGATAACAATGTTTTTGAAACAAAATTATTTTATTTTTCATGTAACTTTTGACTTTATTCGAAAACATATTAGTCAGTGAAGATTTTCCCAATCATACATTAATTAAATTCGAACGAAAAAAAAGTCTCGTCTCGTCACCGTAAACTTGTTCGTCTGTAAGTCATTCTAACCTGTGCCTCATAACACTGACGATGACTAGCAGGTTTCCCAACACGGCCATGATGACGATCAGCAGCAGCACCGCAGTCCGCAGCCGGAACATCACCGACTGCGTCCATTGCTCATCGTCCTCGCTCCGGGCGCCCGTCTCGTTGCGAGTCGCGTTTATTTGATCCATAAGGGGTGGCCTGTGTAGCAGATCATTATTGACTTTCTAGTGGTTTAGACGTTGATCTTTAGCATTAAAGAGCGCTCTTATTCTGCGTGTATCTTTACTGCTAATTATAAAGAAATCAAAAACAAAATATTTTCTGTTTTAC
Organism: Lerema accius; assembly: GCA_001278395.1. Lineage (NCBI taxonomy): Eukaryota > Metazoa > Arthropoda > Insecta > Lepidoptera > Hesperiidae > Lerema > Lerema accius. The sequence continues at coordinate 34,279 of LGAG01000301.1, read as the reverse complement.
ACTAGTCAATACTTTGACGATACCTAATCACCCGATTAACAGTACGTATTACGTCATCGGCTTTACTAAACATATAAAAACTCCTGCTATGGTTGGCCAGGAGAAATTAAAAAGCAAAAACATAGCTTAGTAGTCCATAATGTTGTGATTGGTCGGTTCTTATAACACAACAGTATTAGTAACGTGAGTTGCAGCGATAAAGGGATAGGAGTAAATCTGTCAGTGCGTTGGGAAACAAATGTGCCACATGCCACTATCATAAACCGTTTATGGATATTTGGCTCCTAATCAGACGCAGTGACGTCGCGACAGATACCACGATCATTTGTGTTCTTGGCAAATTGGTAATCTGGTCTGGATTAGTAACTGTTTAATGTTATTTGAGTTTATTAAGGGAAATGTACAGTATTATTGACTTGGATAAGGCGAAGAAGCAAATGATCTATATAAAGCCAATTAACACGTAGATACTATTACTTTTTTTCGGTTTAGAACAACATCAGAACAACAATTATTTCAGAAAAAATATCGTTTTATGTTGATTACATAAGTGAAAATTTAGAAAAAGGTAGGTAGATAATGAAAATTAGTTAAAAATTCTTTATTAAAATAAATCTGTGTATGTAATATATACGTCAACATGTTTTTTTTAATTTGAATTGCTCACCAGAGCTTTTATTCAGTAGCATAATACATATTAGGTAATATTGATAAGGCACGACGAGGCTATTAAATTGTCCCGTTGCCGTAATTTTATTATTTTTTATGATGTTTATTTTACAAAAAAAAATATTTTTAAGTACTTGTTGTTAATTTAATTTAAAGAATCCCTTCCTTTAATGAATCATTAAGTTTTTACATTATTACAATACTGCTGTAATTAAATAAAATTAAATATATGATGCAAATGCAACTAAATCACACCTATTTTATAAAAAGGACCAAAGCTTTGAGTAAAGTAAAACATACTTCTATAGATTTCATATACGAATGTCCTGTCTGAGACATATCTTGCAGGTAGAATAACAAAGTTAAACAGGATGAACGCAGTGGTATAATTTCAAAGCGGTCTTATCTAACTGTCTCAAATGTCGCAGAAGTCAGGACTTGGGAGCCACGTCGCTAGATTACAATGAGAAGGAAAAGTACTAACTCAAACGTTCTTTAAGGCTTACGTTGAAATAGTTTCAAAGAAGTAAACGTGAATGTCAAAGGTTAGCGAAATGACTGCTACCAGAAACAGAAAATATGGAAAGGAATCATCTTAAATTCCAAGCATTTACATAATCACTATAAGGTTTATGTTAGCAAAACTTTGTACTATGTTACCAATATAACTCTTTATTATGCCACGGATTAACTGGTGCCAATTTAATAGATAACCATTCTTATCTTTTTCATTCACATTCATTATTGCATAGTGAACAATCGCAATATTGATATGAATAAAATTTTTATCTCAACACAAGATTATAATAAAAATGAAAGTTTGATACCAAAAACATTCGAAGTAAATCAGAGTTGTTATAAAAATGAAAAATATACAGAAATAAAAATTGTTATAAAAGAAATAAAAGAGGCGTAAGCACAAAACGTAAGACGTAAAAATGTAAATGAGGCCTTAGTATAGGCGATAAATTAACTCAACGCAAAAGTATTTCTATCACGATATGCGTAGGGCTCCAAAATTAATCACCATGAATGGAGAAGCGACAAAATAAATAAATATTAGTTTTAATTTGCCATTTCAGGAAAAAATAAATTTTTGATACTTTGCTCCTCCTATTGTTTCCCATTTAGATGATCCTTGTTCACAATATTTTACATAAATCATCTATAATATCTGTATCTAAATGGGGTAAATAAAATTATAAGAGGTAAAAATAGTTCAGAAAATGTTTTACAGAATTTTATATTTCCTGTATTGGCAGCAGTTAAAGAAATCAAAAGCTGAAGAGGTTCTACATAACCCTGGTCTATGTTTATACTCATCGCTTAGTAATACTCGTAGTTTATTGTGGAACATATTGCTAACACCAAAGCTATGGAATAAATTTATTGGCATTCAGTAAAAGCATTTCTATCACCTTTATCTCTCCTGTTTCAGCCTTGTTATGTCTCCACACACTATCTCGCGCCGTATCCCGTATGCCTGTTCAAATACCATTATAAAAGAATTATTCTGAATCGGGAATCACACACAAATGGTCTCTTCAACGGTTATATTCATCTTTTTCTTCTTGACTGTGTCTGTTCTCTTCTGTAGCAATACTTCAATATTCATCTTCAACTATATTCATTTCATTATTTCTGACGTCGATTGCGTGTTATCGCTTTGTTGTTACTTCATCTGAAACAAGATAAATGGTCTCATTAAGAAAAAACTGATATCTACTGATTTGTTTTAATTGGGTTTAATAAAGTATGATACTCATTGTAAACAATTTTAGGCATTAAAATTTTGTATCAATAGAAACAATGAATGATTAAACATGTTTATGCAGGTTTGAACCGGGACTTCTTTAGGCCATTCCAACACAAAATTAAGATATATGCTTATGGCTTAAATGATTTTGTTGAAAATAAATCAGTGATCCGTTACAATTACTAGGCTTTAGTAAGGCAACTAAACGGTACTAGTAAGTTGCCTTTAGCTAGCAACATATTGGTTAGAATTTTAATTCATAAGAATTTTACTCTGAATCGTTTTTCTATGCTTAATAAGGAAACAAGTAACTATCTAAAACTAAAATCATGTTACCGCAGTTATTATTACTTTTGTAATAGACCTAACATTCTTTTTGAAATAACATTTGAAATTTTTAAATATGTCATCGAGTAAGTTACGATTCAGTTAGGACTTATCTTCGAGAAACTAGTAAAAGAAGGCTTCGGGCATCTTACGTGAAGCTTTCGCAAACTTATTAAGCTTTACTACACTATTCAGGCTCAAACGGACTACCAAGACTTTGCGAGCTTTTGACTCACTGCATTTGGTTTAAGGGAATTCTCTATGTCGAATTTGGTTTAAATAAATTCCCTGTGTTAAGATTGGTATAAATAAATTCCCTGTGTTGAATTTTCCGTGCACTTCGCTTAGTAATAATAAATTTTATTTCCACTCCTCAGATTTTATAAGCTCTATATTTTATTAAATTCAAATACCTACTAAATAAAAGCTTGCTTGTTAAATGTTAACTTTGAATAATCTCGAACGTTGCAACTGAAGCTTGGAAATGGGTAAATGATTAAAAAAAATTCCGAGTGCTTCGGGTTACGCAAATACATTAAGCTGCAGGTTTCGTTTGTTATCGGTCGATAGCAGTCGTTAAGCCACGCTCGAAGCTTCGGGCAGACTAAAAATTGCCGTCTGGGCTCAAATTCCCATTTCTTTCCTGTTAGAAAGATCTAGGTTAAATCCTGCAAATATTCCTGAATTGTAAATGTAGCTAACAGTGAGGAATTTGCACGTCATTTTATGTTTTAATCCAACTACGCTGGCAGTAGGGAAATGTTTTTCAAACGTATTTATGTTTGTCCGTTTTTTGGAACGCTTTCTAAACGGAAAAACGGATTTTAACATTATGTGTCATTGGTTTCCATCGGGGAAGTGACGTAGGCTTTATACTTTTTTATTACGGTGCTCATTCCTCATTGTAAAGTTTTTAGCAGCCGGGTATTTTTTTTTTTTATTACTCCTAGTAACAAGTTGTTGTAGTTTGTGATATTTTACCAGTAAACATTTAATTATTGGAGTTACATTTTGAAGGATTGTAGTATTAACCTGTCACAATCTTAATGAGAATTCCTTCAAAAGGACAGTTATTAATTTTGATGATTAAAGAGGGCCTATTCTGCTATTTTAATCTAAGAATTACATTACTACGATTACAGTGTGCCTCAGTTGTGAATCAATTATCGTACTGACAAATTGTCTGTTCAGAAATAATTTGAACATTGTCTTAAACTAAGAAAATTGTAAATGGACTAAACTATAACAACAAGATCATTTAAGACTCAGTCGAACAGGTCCTATTAACCAATTAACAGTCCCCCCTTAGTCCTACTCGAAGTTTGTTACGATGTCCCTGAGCGGCAAGGGTTGGTGGCACTTTCAGCTCGTTTTCTACCTTAATAACATAAAAAAAGTTGAAACCTTTGTAAACTAGCACATACTTGGGAACCAGGAATAAAGTTGTGAATATTTATCAGTCATTTTAATAAAAACCCACTATTCAGTTACATTTTAAAAGTCAGTATCTTATATTCCCGCATAACGATCTTGCGAATTAAATTACAAAAATACTTCAGAAGTATGTAAAAAGCACCTCTAATTAAATTCTACGGTAGATACACTTCCAGCGAGTTGAATGCGAAATTTCACTTGCAAATTCGTGTTTTAATTTTACGCAATCAAACCCAAAAGGAAAATAGGGTTGGCAAACAAGAATGAAATAAATTTTACAAAAAAAAATTTTAGCTTTTTTTTATCATTTGCAACCTTAGCTAAAGTGTAAAATAATAAGCTATTTACAACCTAACAACCTAAAATTAAGCAGGAAATTCTTAACACATTTATGATTTATGGGATAATTAGATTCCTTAGTTGGTCTTATTTATTTAGGCTTATAGTACTCTGAGATAATTAAATTTTATGAAGCGTCCGGCTTAGCAGGCTCCGGATACAAATTAATATGTTTTACGTTCAAATCGTGACTGGTTGTTCACATTTAGGTTATCCGTACGTGTTTGAAATTTGATATGGTTAAAGTTGACATGGCGAAAGGGGTACAAAACTAAGCTTAAAATATAAGTACATATTTAGCAAAGAATAAAATTATGACAGTAGTTCACAAGGTCCTAAGTTCGATTTTCAGCTAAGCAGAATTTGAATCAATTTTACAGATAATATTTTTTTAGTAAGGGTGTCTTCATGTCTGTGTTGTCTATGGCACCCATGTTACAGGAAATAATATAGCTACATATATACGAGTATATATAATATAATGTGTGTAGCTATTAAAAACGTTTAATTTTAACATTATCTAACCGATTGCTTCAACATAAATCCTACTGGTAAAATTCAAAAATCTTTCAATAAAATCCGAATAATAGCTATTGTTACTTCTCGCTTTGTTACCTCTACCTTATATCTAAAAGGTTGTAAGTCCTTAACTTAATATTAAAATAAGGGTTGTAGGTATTGTGTTGCCAGTTTTGTAAAACATGGCAGGTGAAATATGAAACTCGAGATTACAGAGTTGGGAAACGGGTACAGTTTCGTTCCAATCAAATTATCTCTACTTTAATTATATACATAATTTTGTTGGCATAATAAATAGGCTATTACAGGCAACAGCTCTGATATAAAAGCTAAAAAACAAATGGTTATTGATTTATGAGTATACTGACAGCGACGCAAAAAACGCTACCTATTAAAGGGAAATATAAACAATCTATTTTAAGCATTTTCAAACATTTATTTTGCTATATAAGATGTTCATTATTACAATTAATTTTTCCTACTTACATCTGTTATAAGTACATAATATAAATTAGAATTCTATAAACCGGAAAAAAATTACCATAACATTTCTCCATTAAACAAAGTCAATTAATTTCGGTCATTTACGTATAGATAAAACATTACATTTAATTTTCTAAAACTTTTGACTATCTCTAGAATAAATACTCTCATCATTTCACTTAATGTCGCTTAATCTCCGATAGGGTTGAACGACCTGAGAACTAAGATTTTATCGTCCTTTCATTAAACCAACAGAATTCGTTTATTGGTGAAGTTTCTTGTTAAGTATCTCTTTTATCTTCAGTTAATTTGTTGAGAATTTGAATTCTCTAAATGTTTAATTGGTGAAAATACTTTATACAACCATTTGAATTTCGTCTATCTTCAATTGGTTTACGTTCAAGTTTATTTAAATTGAGAATACATTACATTAAATCTATCTAATGATTTAGTGTTTTAGAAGCATTAATATATGTTATAAATATAATTTTAATCTATATTACCCTATAAATAGGATAAAGAAGTTTTAACTGAAAAAAAATGCTTCAGTTAAGAAGATTGAAGATAAAACAGCAAAGTCTTATACATAACGCCCACAAAATAGTTTAAACTATTAAAAATGTTGCTTGCACAATTATTTTATAAAACTAAACTAAATAGGGACAGATAGGAATATCCTATTTAAACTTGTGTACGAGTCCGCCCGCATACACAGATGTAAGGAATACTGGATGTGACACTATTAAATATATTTAATTGTACATTATTCTCACGACGCTTTTCAGAAACTAGCAATGTCCTATACTACAAATACTACTATAGATACTAGCAAGCTCCGCCCACGTAATTTTCCAGTTTTCGCAATATATTTTATCGCTGCTCCTCTCCTATTCATCTTAGCATGATGTTATGTAGCCTATAGCCTTCCTCGATACATGGAATATCTTACACTAAATTAATTTTCCAAATCGGTCTAGTAGTTCCTGAGATAAGCGCGTTCAAGCAAAATGCAAACCACAATTTCATTTATCATTTTTTTAATCTTAAATTTTTACAATAATACTTTTATACTAGAAAATTTTTGGTAAAACATGAAGCAATAGTACAAAAATTAATGTATGATAAAAAAAATATACACGTCTATTAGGTAAGGTACCTACTCGGCGATCGCGCTGATTTTTGTTTGGAAGGTGGGTTTTCTTTGTATTTCCATTTGCAACACAATCGTGATACTTCTATACACTTTTTATTACAGAACCACCGTACCTCAAAAGTAGAAGATTTTGTTTTTAAATGTAAAGAATTGAAAACTAACACTTCCAGCATAATTTCTGAAATCTTCAACGAACGGACGTCAGCTAATGTGCAATTTCCGTCAAAATTTCGACCAATCAAAACTTTAAACGAAGCTGTTTCAAAAATAATGGTATCAACTTGAAATGATGATTGACACTTTTGAGCACAAATTACTGAGCTCTTTTAAAGTATTAACAGGTTGGCTGACTAGCAAATTGCCGGATTAGCTAGGGGAATGAGAGTCAGTTGTTTCTTTATAGTTCTGAAGACCATGGTGACTCTGTTATCTTCCCATTATATGTATAGGTCGTCTTGTAAAAGACACTAAAAGTCCCGCTTTTTGGTCGAAGTTTAACCATCATTAATTACGTCAAATGCTATCCACATAAGTTCTTCGTTCTTTTAGTTTCAATTACTTTTAAATTTTTTTTTATCCAGATTTAAACAATTTAACTACGATTTTATACTACTATAGAATTTTATAACAGGAAATACAACTTAACAACAAATTACAACTAGAATATAATGTAGTTATTTAAATGAACTAATTTAAATAAATAATTGCAAAATGCGAAGTTCGCAACATCTTGTAGTTAAACGAATTAGAATTTCAACGGAGAATCTTTCTTAAATTATGCAATATCTTGTTAGCGAGTTAGGAGAGACCCAAAAAATTAATACTGGACATTAATTTCGGTCTCAAGACAGACCAAAGTCCAAATTAAACTCTGGTGGAGTCACCTTACATTAATTTGTTACGAAGTTATTAAACTTGAAACTAAGTTATAGTTACTAACTAATTATTGCAACTAATTTATAACTAAGTATCTTATTTCTAAATCCCGTCACGTTTTTACTGGAATTTCTAAAGTTGGCAAACAAAATAAACTTTACAAGGACAACAGTTTGGTAAATAAGTAGACCTAGACATTAATAAAAGGATCTAACTGCGAAAATGTATTTATTTGGCGAGATAAAAATAGTCAGTACTACAACTTGGACAATACCCTTGAAACCACACATGTTGAAAACCTTCAAGCCGTTTGGGTTGTAGAGCGTGCAAAAGAATGGAAGTACACACACATACATATGTACGTACATACATACATAAAAAAAATTTGGTTAGATATATATAAAAAAGTTCGTTGGGTAAAAATTCGGTTAGGTCTGTAGGTACTTAGTATCATAAACTCATCAGGAAAGAAAGGAGATTAAAATGAGCTCAGACTCTTATGAAAGTAAAAGTTAACTAACAAATGACAAATAACAAGAAATAGATAAACCCCTAAGTGTGGTTTCAGATTAGCGTATTTTTCTGCGCGTATGCGATCGTTTCAGCATACGCGCTTACATGCGCGCTATGATACGCGCTTCAAAAAACCTGACGCGTGTAAACTGTCATATTTCGGCGCGTTTGCTCGACTCAGTAATGGCGTTCTGTCAGTATCGACATTATCCTAACATTATTTACCGTGGACTGAGAAGACGAAAAAGCTCTCGCGGTTCACACTTATACGAGCTTAGAAGCGCGTCAACGCTCGTACAAGTTGAGCGAGTGTCGAAAGGCGAGCCTATACGTGCCTATATGCGCTTCCAAAGACGAGATTAACCGCGCGTAAAAAACGCTAGTCTGAAACCGCCCTTATAATATTTACACGAACATCTTAAAGGACAATCAAGCAAAAATGTGATAGTAATTAATGAGATCTCGTTAGAACATGATAAAACTTTCGTGGAGCAATTAATTCTCTCATTTGTAAGACACAAACGATTAAATGAGATATTGGGGACGAAGCAGCTTAAGTGTTTCATAGTGGATTATTGGGAAGAATTACTTTATCAGTCAGTAATTATAAGTATTGTAGTTAGATAATTGATCCGTACTTTCTACAACTTATTAAATCTACGGTAGGTGTCAACTTTATCCAAATGATAAGTGCAGCTAATAACATTATTCTTGGTATAGTATTTCTTGGAGAGCTAAGCAGTAATACCCTAGTGATTTGAACTTGGTCTCTCGAACGGGAGATCCTGGGTTCAAATCCCACGGCACGCACGTCTAATTTAAAATGTGCGTATTAGATACTAATTATCACTTACTACGTTGAAGGAAAACATCGTGAGGAAACCTGCACACCTGAGAGTCCATAAAGTTCTTAAAGGTGTGTGAAGCCTGCCAATCCGCACTAGGCCAGAGTGGTGGACTATGGCCTGTACCTCTCACGCTCTGAGAGGAGACCTGAACCCAGCAGTGGGACTGTTATGGGTTGCGATGATGATGATGATTTCTCGGAGAACAACATTATTCGCAAATAAAGATCTAAGCGTGTCGGTAGAAAACAATTAAAATTTACGACCTTGGAGAAATTGACGCAATGTTAGTGTCTATTAACGATATAATAAGGTATATCACAGGTGGTTTCAGCTGAAAGCAATTACAGTTAAATAAAGCCCGAAATAAGCCGAAACGACAACTAATATTTGAACTAATGATAAAGTTAAACATTCAACCAAAATCTAATATTCAACGTTAATTACATACCATAGAAATATTTAACGCACACGTAATTACTACATTTGATTGAGTCTTTTCATCGTCCACGGTAACTAATTGCCGAAAATAGGTACGAATACGAACCTTCTTTTTCATAAATTTTCATCGCAATTACCCGATTCATTGCACAGAATATTTCTTGATCTAGCAATATAAAGAACATTAATAATACGTCGAAGTAATGACCTTTGCGAAATGATAAATTAAGAGCTATGGGTCAGAGTTCCAACGTTTAAGGTGCAAAGCAATAACCACCTAATTCCCTAGCTTTAAGATCCACATTACTAATAAAACATTAAAATATATAAGTTAGGATACCTACTACTTTATTTAAAAATATACGAAAGAATGTTGAAATGTATTTATTGATACAAGTGGGCATAACGAAGACAATGCTTAGGTCGAATGTATGACGTATCAAATTCGATTTAAAAGTTATTTGTTCATGTGTGTATATTTATTGTTCTTGCAAAATAAATTGGCATAATTAAAACTGTAAAAATTATCAGATGATACAATATTATAATCATCACAAGCCATAACTGTCCCACTGCTGGGCTCGGGTCTCCTCAGAATTTAATCCTCTACAGGGGCATGTTGGGTTTGAACCCAAGTTCTCTTTTTTAAGGGGACGACCTGTATGGTGCAATGGTTACCATTCCTAAATGCTGTTCAAAGGGTCCTGGGTTCGATTCCCAGCGGAGCCGAAGTCTGAATTATGAATTTGACTTTCCATTCTCGGTCTGGGTGTATGTTTGTGTGTTGTCCATGGCACCCACGACACAGGGAATCGTACTGTGGGGCTATGATTTTATAGCTATCACTACTTTTAACATACAATAAAAACTTTAATAGTGAAACTGAGAGAGTAAGTAGTTACTAAGATGCATAGCTATATACGAAACAACATTTTGCAGAAATCCCTTTTGAATTCCATAGAGATTTGTACAAAGGAAGCTAGCTAGTGACCTACAACAAATTGGCTGAATTATGAATTATCGTTCCAGTTGAGCGGCCGCAGTAATTAATGGGTATTTCAAACGCGGTGGTATGCAGTATCATTTGTTTGTCCATAGATCAACGATGTAAAGGGATAGTGTTGAAAAACAGGGTTAAAGTCAAGTATTAGTCCATTTATTAAACTGTAGTTTAAACTGAGACGTAACTAATTGATTGTTATGTCTCCCTTACACACTTAATCATAATGAAAGTACAAAAGAGACGCATGTATAGTAGAAATTGTCGTCTCAGTCATAATGTTTATGTGATGGAGTATTTTTTTTCTTTTCTTCATAAATAACCCCAATTTGAAAATGATTATTAAGGTATTGGGCGGGATGTCTGCTAAGATAATAAATTTCTAGTATTGTTTTAAAGATTCTTATAATAAATGCTCATTTTCATAGCCATGGAAACAGAAAAGCTGTAATGAAAGTCAGCAAAAAGTACTTCGGAAACGGATACTATTTCAAAATACTCGTAAAATATAAGGATTCCCTGAACTCAGGTAACATCGTCCTACTTTAAATAAGAAAAATATTTATCGTCGGACACTTAGGATCGAATCTAATAATTGTTAGCAGTAAAAATATGCATATAACATTTAGCGATGCGTGATTGTACACTTTCGATCTTTTATACTTGAAAAATCTGTTTTATGAATATTTTCCTTTAAGAAAATATTATAAAATGTCAGAGCTTAAAAGGTAATTTGAAGCCTTTACTATTCATTCTGTCATTATAATATAACTGGAACGGGTGCCACCGTAAAAGGGTTCTATTATTACTCATAGATAAATGTAGGTAATAATAGGCCAAGAAAGGTTGCCTTTTGAAAGTTACGGTTATCAGGGACAATTAATTGGAATTTTTACTTCAGTATTATAATTTAATTCACATCTATAATTAGGTACTTGATTGCGCCAGAAGTTGGGAAATGTTTTTTGAGTGCATGTATATCGATTTTTTTGGTATGCTCTACAGACCAAATCGCTTGACGGTTTTCATGTAACGTGTTATTGGATGCGATAAAATATTTAGCAGTCGTTTTTTTATCATGTTTAAGCAAACTTCGTAGATATAAAATAGATAGAGTATACGAAATTAAAACCACAATTTGTTTCAATAGCTTTCATTAAGCTTGTAAATGTATCTTGTTCGTATTTCAAATGATATGTTTTTTGTTAATGAGTTATTTAATGTCAGTCGTCAATTTAAACTCTAATTCCGACCGTTAATTTAGTTTTCATGTTGGTCGCCTCTGCGTCGGGAAAAATATAAAAACAGAATTTACGCAATACTATACTCGTATGCTTAGAGATTTGAGAAATTTATTGGGCAATATGGGCCGGCTGCTTTACACTTTTAATAAATTTCACGAATGGTATTTCAATATTCTTACTCAAATTAAAATGTAAAATATTTTGATATTTTCCATGCAGTGTTACGTAAAAACTTTTAAAGATTTGTTCTATTTTTCTTGAGACGTCATTGGTTTGATTTCTGAGACGATATAGGTGAATGTGACCGAATTATGTAAGTTTTTAATCATTGTATAAAGGACTATTTAGCCATATATGTATATACAAGTTCATGTTATAAAGTATGATAATTAAGCTATGTCTGGATTCTTTTGATTGTGTGTGCCAATTTACAACACCTATCTAGTTTATTCATATTTTGTTTCATATCAAATCCAGTTGACGAAACTCGACAGATGGGTCTTTGGCTGCAAAACTATTTTATGAATCACCATCAAACTAATTTATGATTCACGATAAATATACACTTAATATGAATCATCGACGGAACGTAAATAGTAGTGTGATCAAGGTATATTATTAATACGTGAATGGTTTAACTTTCGGTAAATATTTAGCCGATTTCATTAAGAACAGGTTTGAGATTTGACATGCTTAAATGCTTAGACCAAAAAATGTATAGACTGAGTCTTCAGTACAAAAAAAAATTAAGTCTTTGTTTTTCTTTTTTTACTCTTTGACGTATGTCACAGAGCACGGCCTGTCGAGCAATGTACCAGGAAATGTTATCATTTGTAAAGTACTATAATGTTTTTTCTACTACGCTCATTTACTTCAGTCTCAGTCTATATATTTTTTCGTCTTGGCTTAATGTAATAGCGAGAAACGTTGAATTTTGACACAAAGTTATTCCTCTAGTTTTGGTATTAAACTGCAAATATTAGAGACAACTTTTGTTATGACATTTAATAACTAATAGTTTGAATGTTTCGCAGTCAGTTTCATTAGATAAAGGGCGTAAACTAAAACTTTAATAACAGTGGCCTCTGTAGCTGACCTTCCAACTACGATAGAATTTCCCATATTATTATGCTGGAAGCGTACAGGAATTTATGAGTTATGCTAGTGGAGCTAGAGAGGAGACGGTTTGACGGGAAATGGGCTGGGTGAAGGCGAAATATAACCATGATAACATCACGCGTATATAACAATATGTTTACCACCTCTTTTAATAAAACTGTAACTAATGTTATACATGGGTAATAGTTTCGAAAAAGTTTTTTATTTCAAACTAATTAAATTGACATTTAATTTGTCGTTACGAATTGACAGTTCAGTTAAAGAATGTCGAAACTACATAATGTATAATGATTTAAATTACTGCACATTTTTGCACATTTACATAATTTTAACACGTCTAATCCTTTGGTAATTCTTAAAGTATCGATACGCATACATCACTAGCTTTATAAGAAGAGTTTGTTTTAAGTTATAAATTTCGACAAAATAAAACATTACAAATCCACAAAAGAAACAAATTGAGAGAGTGACAAATGTCTCTCATTCGGACCGTTTTAACATTAAAGCGACCTCTTCTGACATTACTCTTTGAGACAATTACATTCTACGACTTCTAGGGGTCTGTAAACACAATTTGACGGAGCCCCTTGATCTAAAAATGTAAATTGACAGCAATTAAGATCACGACAATGAAAGAAATTTGGTAATTTTTTTTGGTTTTCTATAAAATACTTAATGTGACATTTATAAGTCTTTTAAAGAAAAAAGTAAATCAAAAGGGTTTTAGGTAGACAAAGGGAAAAATATAGTATAGCGTGGTAGATTTTGTATTATCGAAAGAAATGTTATAAAAATTGCACGTAACCAAAATTGTATTTAGAATACAAATCGTAAAAAATATTAATATTTGACATTATACAACAAAAGTGATTTGTGTGAATCGTGTAAGCAAGTATTTTTCGAGAATAATTTTATACACACACAATATTGAAAACGATACAGGATCACAAAGCTCATAACTTTGGCTGTAGCGCAAGGGATGAAAGGTTCGTTTCCTTGTGATTTTAACTTATCTACTTTGATATTGTACTTTACATGTATCTTATTGTATTGTAATTAATTTTAACCTTGTTTTTGTCGTGTATACTTACACAATTTTTCTGGAATACATAAATAATTTGTCTAACACACATAAACACATAAACGTATTAACTATAGTAAGTATGGGTATGCAATTGATTGTACGAATAATGAACCTGATAAAAATAAAGATACATAACAACAGAAAGTTATATACAAGCACAAAATTGAAATAGAAATGTCTTCATATAAAGTTGAACCAATTCAAATATGAAACTCGTCCATTACAGTATAATCTACTCTAAAAAATGTACCCAAAGTTGAACTCTATGCCTATTAATATAGAGGTATAAATGCCACCCGAAACCACGACTCAACCGTTTCATTTGCGTATAAAATCCTATTCAATAGATAAATTCGTGCTATTCCAAGCGAATGACCACAGCGAGTGGGCGCCCGCTCATGTGTTTCCACGCTACTAGTCTTTTACCCTTTACTTTTCTAATAATATGTCACTAAAAACTCATCCAGAGATAACGGAATACATGTATGGTCCCGTCGGTTAACGCGATTTAAGAAGCGAGGAAGTTATATGTATGTATGGATTTGTCTTTTATAAAGCCGATTGACAGGTTTGTCTAGCGAGACTTCAGGAAGTTTTATCGTTACATGTTTGTTTATTTTTAAATTTCATTTTGTGTTATTCAGGTAATTTTAAATTTTTGACATTCGTTAAGTGAGCTATTAGTTCCTAAATGATTTGAATTTAGGAGGTTTTGTTACTTGTTTATTGACAGGGATTACGTATTCATTAAACATTTGGTAAAATATACCTTTCGAGGCTTGTAATTAAATCCATAATTTTATGCTCATAAATTTACCACTGGGCTATAACGATTTCTTTAATAAAAAATCCTATTTCAAATCGCAAGACATCAAATAACTACGTAAATATAATGAGCATCGCCTGCGACGCCATTTTGACCTATTTGATTAAAACAAATTTAATTTGAGTGTGCCCGCATTTGGCAGAAAATGAATAAACACGAATTTTCTTAATAAAACCTCTTTCGAGTGCCTTCGAGTGATGGGAGGGTTTGAGTGAAGGGCCGCGCGACCGGTCGGTTAGGGTAGGCACAGAAAAATATAAAATATTTTATATGGACTAAGTAAGGATAATTATCACGGAGTAACAATATAACTCTTTGTACCTACACCCCGTAGCCTAGTTGGTAGTGACCCTGATTTCAGGGGGTCCCGGGTTTGATTCGCAGCCGTGGCAGATATTTATGTGACAGATAAATGTTTTTTCTCGAGTCATGGGTGTCAGTGATGTGTTATTAGTGTTGTCCATGCCACCTGCGACACAGGGAATCCTACTGCGGGGGTATGAGTGTGTTAGCGTTTGTTTGTACTTGAACAAGTC
Organism: Lerema accius; assembly: GCA_001278395.1. Classification (NCBI taxonomy): domain Eukaryota; kingdom Metazoa; phylum Arthropoda; class Insecta; order Lepidoptera; family Hesperiidae; genus Lerema; species Lerema accius. The sequence goes on along the minus strand of LGAG01000301.1, from coordinate 19,115 downwards.
GGGCAGAACTCGAATTAAAAAAGGAAACTCCCCTATTTTCTAAACTTGTGTAAAATGCTTATTGTCACCTAGACTTAGTAATAGTAATAGAGACAGCTTTAATTAGTCACGATGTAAACAAGAATAAAAGTTTACTAAAGGATTTTAGTTTTACGGAGTAAATACACCTTCAAACATCTGTGAAGGTATTTTAAAAACTTTACAAACTTAAAGCGAAGAATGGAGAATAAATTTGAATGTTTCACCGTAATCTCTGTGGCGCTTACCCTTTGTGTTAGAACATTCGAGATTCTCACAATATTTTTACAAAATGAGATTCTCACGAGAGAATTGAAGAACTGTGTCTTAGAGAACATAGAGAAAAGTGAATATGATAAATGATTGGGAAGTCTGCGCTGCATATTTATCATTTACAGTATAGAATAGAGGACACTAAATATTATAAAAATCGTCATGAATAAACGTACTAAGTCAACTAGTAAAACGGAAAAATAATACGAAATATCTGCCAGTACCTAAAAGAGTTGTAAAACTCTTGATTTTACGTATTGTTTGATATGAAGGTACATTTGTTATTTGTTTTCAGATAACACTGTTGTAAACAGTTATTTGTATAAATTTGCCTTAAGCCCCAGTTTAAAACCTTCTGTTATAACATGAAATTAAAAGTTTTTTTTTTAAACAAGCTTATTACTTGTTAATAAGAAAACAGAGCTAAAAAGTGCAAAATTTTAAGTCCCTACTATTAACCGTTGAGGAGTTCAATCGTCTGGAGACAAACCTGGTAGCAGTATCACATCATGCTTATTATAAACATGCATTGTCATCAGGACTGGACCAGTGAGTAAAATTTTACCTCAATCGGACACCGGGAAGTGGGTGAAAAGCTTGCAAGATTTGATTACAAACAGGACAGGAGAAACTAAATAAAAGCTTGTAATAATCAGCAGCATCTAATATATTTCCACTTTGCGTACAGGCAAATTAATCACGTATTGAAAACTGGAGAGTTAATTAAGAGAAGTGACGGAATTGTGACGAATTCTTTTGGACCTTTCATAAGGATTATTCAAAGGAATTTTCGTTCTTTGAATTCTAATTTGAACGTTCAATTACTGCCGTGATATTCTATATTGCGTTCTATTTTAGCTCCTATTTTAAAATGAGGTGAACTTGTGAAAGTTTTTGCTTCAGAAAATCACTTAATACTTATCTTGGAGTGGATTATTGTTGGTTGCCTTTTAAGTTCAAAAATTAAATCACTAATATGTCTAGGTTTTGATTTTTACAAACCTTTTCATCTTGAAGTGGCTCATTACGTTGACGTCGTAATTTAATAGAAATATTTTTCGTGGGTGTATTAACATTATATTTGTGGTATAAACTTTTATTTTCTTTAGGATTTATCACTTTCTACTCGATTGCGTGATCACTTAGGTAAAGTTTTACGAGCACATATTATTATATGTCCATTTCTATCTCATGCTGTACAATTTCGACGGTTTCACGGATTTCATCGCATAAGGCATCATTGGATTCGGCGTCATTGTGAAAATGACGATTTGTGATTTTCTTTTTATATTCCCAATTTTTAGGAATCAGGTTTTACGTTTGTATTTTAATAATCAATAGTTTAAGGAAATAGTTAACAATGACGTCGGCAATACTCAAGTCATTACCGATGCCATGCTGGCTAAGACGAAAGAAAAACTAAAATTGGACTATAAAAATGTTTGCATAAAGTCGATTTTAAAACTAAGCTAACCTGAGCCGTTGCTATTAATAATTAAATTCACTATCTAACATTGAATATCTTGCTAGGTCACGCGCCTACACTTAAAGAGGTTGGTCAAGTTAGCTCTATTTAAACCTAATATTATTTACATTTTACACCTATGGTTAGTTACCTAGAAACTCAGCAATTTATTCATTTACTAGTGGACCCACCCTCGCTTCGCTTCGGTGTATATTTTAGGTTAAAATAAATGACTACTACACGTGTTGTATGTTTTTTCAACATGGCTGTATTTGGATGATTTTTTACACCTTGGGTTCGAAAAACCCAAATATCTTACGGACCCCTATTTTTTCTAAAATAAAATATAGCCTATAGATGTTACTCGTAGATAACCGAGCTTTCCAATGATGAAAGAATTTAAAAAATCGGTTTAGTAGTTTTTGAGTTTATCCATTACAAACAAACAAACAAAAATACAAATATTTCTTCTTTATAATATTAGTAAAGATAAACATCTTAATAAGAAGGTACAAGACCTACATATTTGGAGGGCCAATAAGGAAATTGAAGAGCTAAATGAAAATATAACTCTGTTACAGAGCGGAAGTAATAGCGATGCCATGAACAAATAAGTAAGTGACGAATGTGAAATACGTATCGTCAATTACAAAACGCGTTCAAAGCTAAGGGTTCTGTTATAATTATTGTAAAAACAAAAAAAAACTGGCTATCAAAAAATAGTAAGACAAAGTTTTAAAGCCTAGTTACACCTCAGAAATTATAATACGTTAAGCAATTAAGGTCGTTGATCATATCAAAGAAATAGACAGACACAGACATACACTGAAAAAATATTACCTTGATTCTGTCGCGGTTTAAAATGACTATCTCACTTGTTAGTAAATTTGTCTGCTGTAATATGCTCCCGTGTTTGAAACCCAGCCTGAACAAAGGTTTAGGACCGTTCATTTATTTAGACCGAACCCTAAAAGTGAATCCTTGGGAAAATAAGAATATCTCGGTATCCATAAAGCTTTTATGACTTCCCTTTGATGTGATTGGTTTTCGTATGAATAATAAAGCAGTCTGCAAAGAACTCTGTGCCTTTGTTTTTATATGGAGATGAATGCTAAGCTGATTCTGTACGTACCATTTTTAGTTATTTTTGACTTGTTCGACAATTTTTTTACAAATTTTATTAGCAATCATTACTTCTTTTATGAGCTGCGTTGTCAGTAATAGAATAGACACAATTACGCTGTCTTGTTGTACCTTTTTTTTCATGGAAACAAGGTGTCATCAAAATTAGGAATATTAATGCCTGTCTCTCCTTGTTATAATGATAATATGCTGACAGTATAATATACATTTTATCTGATTATTTTCCAATGCAAAGTCGAAATGTCAGTCAGTACACACTCACAAAATTTTACAACAATAGCACCAGACGTTGTAAAATAAGCAAATCCATCACCGACTACCTCCCTAGGTAATATTGTAAAATAACGTAACGTAAATTTAAACAAATTTCTCATACTTGTACATGACCATGCTACTGAAGCAAAAGTTAGCTTAACATTGTTCGTAAATTTAATACATAGTCAGGCCTTTGTGGTTTATGAATATGTAGAGAATACGAAACAAAAAGAAACAACCCTAGAGTGTGAGGGTAGTAAGATGCTACACGGTAGCCACGGTAACGTTTCTAGGTCAACGAGTTTCAACCTCCCTATGCGACGTGGAATGCTTGCTGGTTTAATCATAACCTTATTTTTTACCACTAACTAACAGGAAACTATATCGATAACAAAAAGAAGATGTAAGAAGAAAGAATGAGGTGAAATAAAGCAAAATATTCTAAGTGATGTTAAAACTGACACATCGCTTTGCCTAGCGTCGACTATGATAATTACACGTCGGTCATAAAATTTTATCTAAAGAATTATTATTAACAGCTCACTTAAAGAATGTCTGAAATTAACAATTTAAATTAAATTACGTAAAAAATAAAATGAACTGAATTTTGATGATACGAGTAACAATAAAATTACTTATTAGTATACGTGTTTCTCAACCCACGGCCATTCTCAATGTAAAACATTTTAAGAGCAACACAATCCTAACAATGGGATAGATACCTTGATGATAGTATTCCTCATGTTGACAAAATATGCACAAGTAAAACATCACAAATACTCACAGCCTAGAAGATACATGTAACCTTTGTCACTTAAACTCCATCCAAGGCGTTTGATGGAACCACTCAAGCTACAAGGTCGTCATTATAAAACTAAGAAAGGTCATCTGCAAATTCTGCTAGCTGGCACTGGTAAGTTTAAGTTAACTCCAAGGTTTTATGGCACAAACTTACATTTCTTCCACCTCATTTAGCACTAAGATGCTTGAACCAAATCCGACCTCAACTCAAGTACTTGAGGTCAATAAAAAAGAAACAAAACAACAGCAAACAAGGTTAAACCGTATAGATCTGTAGATCCAGAGATAAATAAGTCTAGAAACCAGTCAATTGTTACTAGGCCGCTTATAAACAGGAAAATAAAGAAAGGTATTAAAGCTTTTTATGGGCTTTCGGAGTCTTTGTATTGTGAAGTTGAGATAAAGACGGAAACAGATTAAGAAATGCCGGTAATAAAATTTTGTTTTTGGAATTGAATTACGTTCATATTGGTTTGTAAGACAATGGTTCAGTTGTGATCAATCAATCTTTTATTTCATTGCGCTTATAGCCCAGTGGTTTGCGTAGATACTAAATCATCGTTGAAGTCAAGCATATGCGGTCGGAAAGTGAATAGGTGACTACCATAGGAAAAAAAATTTAAGCGCTTACTTACATGCTTCTAAGGACAGTGTAAGAAGTCGGTCTCGGCTGTTATCATGACTATATCAGGTAACAGTTGTTAAGCCATATCGGAGGCCTTCAGACAACATAAAAACTTAGGAGACTTAGATTGGCCACTAAACCCTCCACGAATCTGCACTGAAACAGCGAGGTAAAGTATGCTCTAGGCTGCCCCAGTTATCATAGGCCCTTATTCAGTTATGGACGATTAATGGGCTGAAGCTAATCAATATTTAATTTGTAGGACAAAAAAACAATTAATTCTAAATTGCTCTTGTTTTCGCGTATCGGTTAGGAAATTTCAATTTATATCGTACGACTAACTAAATCAATGAATTCTATAACAGCTTTTATTGAATTTAGTATTATCGGCGTTGCTTTCTATATCTTGTTTTTTTCATGTCTGAATCTATTTGTGCTTTGTGAAGATAATTGAACCAAAAAATTAATTCAAGAAAGGCCTTCTTTAGTGAATGGTTCAACTGTTTTTAGTTTTTTGTTGATTATGGAATACTTCTGTTATTTTTAACTTCGTTATTCAGAAATTGTTATTGTAAGATATTTCAAGGTTTATTTGCGAGTGGAAAACAAGTAGCTAAAAAAAATTTCTTCAACCGTGGGTTTTCTTTTCCAAGCTCAGACGTGTAAATTACAATAACAAACGAAAAAATTTAGAAAAGAACTGAAACGTGTCTTAAACAGTTATTTCTTTTTTTAAGTATAAAGCCACTTTCCATCTAATTCTAAATAGTACTCTTATAAGATTAATTAACAAGTATCCTCAAAGAATTATATTTCGTGGAAATTAACAAAAACCTTCGAATACCAGGAGATCATAGTATTCTGTTAATTTAACAAATGAAGCGAGATTTTCGCGCGTATTTTCTGTAGATTTGACGCAACCTAGGCCTTTCTCGGATGACGTAATCAATAAATAAGGTATCTCCGTAGCTCGGTTAATTTCAGGGTAACTTTCTCCCTCGCGGTCGCCTTCCAGTTGACTTAACTAAGTCGATTGCTTCTGATAAGCTCTTTTGATTTGCGGCCCTTTTTGGATTTCCTACTTTTATAAAGGTTTTAAATGTACAGAGCTTTGTCGATTGCCAATAAGTATATTATAGGATATCTATATAGCCTAGCTGTAATTGATTTATTTCTTTGACGTAATCTCCTTATCTAACATACATAATATAGTAAAATTTGAAACTTCGCTGTTTGTCTGTGTTTGAAAGAGCATCACGTAAAAACGGCTGCTTTGACAGAACAATGAATGAAATACATAAATAATCCAGAACTCGGGGCGTCATTTAGGCTTTATTTTATTCAAACCAGTCCACTATCAAAAGTTATTAAAATTTAAAGTTTGTATGGGACTTCTCTGGAATATTGGAAAAACATACACCGAAGCGAAACGAGAGCGGGTCGACTAGTCACGACATAAAATCCCTGTTCAAAGGAAAGGAAAAAACTTATTGTAATTTTTTAAGCATGGAATGTGAAACACTGTTTATTTTTTACCTCTCCAAAAGTTACTAACAATAAATAAAAGTATATAAAAAGTAATTTAAAAGAAGGTTTCGTAATTTTTTGTACAATGGCATTTGTTCAGTGAACGATCGTTGAAAACTTTGAGATAACGCACATAAAAGTCAAACAAAAGAATTGAATGGCTTATAAAAATGGCGTTCACCCTTTTTAATTATGTTTTCAAAAGTTGGCTCTTTTGTTTTTGGACAACAATTAGCTTTATGTAGATTGATATCGTTTTTAATATTATATGCCTGAAATAATTGCTGTTTAATGGACGGGTAACTGGGTGTATTGGATATGTGAGACGTTAATTAATTTTCCAGCAATAACACCGTATACAGGATACCTCATTACTTTTTCTATAAATCTGCGTGAAAGGATGACCGTAAGTGTCTGTTTTTTTTAGCTCTTCCGGGCTTTGGAAAGCACGTTGAATAGTCGGTACACTTAGTTACCGTTAGATGATGCTATGCCATATCGAGGGTCATGAGCGGCATAAAATATCTGACATTAGGGTTGATCACTAACCTCTCCACTAATCCACATTGGTATAGCGTAATAGAGTACTCGTATGCTCTAAAGATCCTCAGTTATAAGAAGTCACTCGTGCTCTCGGTAGAGGGCTATCAATAGGTTGAGGTCACATTCTTTCTTTTTTTCGTCTTAGCTGACAACTTATCGGTGGCGTTTTGGTGATAGAGCATGGGAGAAAAATACTACGTACCATCTCAGGGTTCTTCTAATTTTCGTGAGCTATTTGCAGAAGGAAGACCCCAGCTTCTTGAGATGAGCTAAGTGAAATATGGACATGTATATGTCAACGAATATTAAAGAAATTTTCTATTCAGGCAATAACTGGACGTCAATATGAAGAGGTATTCGTAGTATAATAATGTACGAAACGTTCGTGTCGGAAATATTGGATGGCTGAGAGAATACTTGGAGTGGACCTTACATGCATACTGGAGTAGTAACCTCGGCCTATATTTTAATTGTGTTGAAAATGTTGAATATTCTATCATGAAGTACGTTATTATGAGATTTTGTGATTAATAATAATAGGTATCGTCTAACGAAAAATATATTTATTTTAAATTGATGCAAATTGTATTTTCTTAATTTTTATAATGTTATTTATATTGTAAGTTTTGACATTCGTTAAGTGAGCTATTAGTTCCTAAGACGAAATAAATGATTTGAATTTAAATATTCGTATATATCTAATAATTATATAAGTTAGCTGACAGTTATTAGGTACCTGATATTTTTTTAATCATATCGGACAACTTTTCCTATGACGACGTTTAAATAAGTATTCGTTTGACTATTCCTTCAAAAATATTTCAAACATTACTATTCGACAAAATAATTACGGTCCTAAACCATACTCAGTCTCTCTTAAAAATACCACTAATTAATCCAGCCTTTAGGAGGAGTTTAGTAACAAACACACGAAGACTAGGGACATATGTATAAAAGAAGATGTAACGCAAAATCTACCCCAACTAATTCAGGTAGAAAGTTAAATTTGCATTACACATTTGGCAAACAAATTACCCCAATTTGATCTTTTAATGACTATGTTTTAAGTTGTATGCAATGGAAACATTCATTCAGCGCGGTACTGGCGGCAAAACTTTATTTATTAATCTCATTACACAACTTCCGTACCATTTATCTCACATTCCGCGCCCATTCATTCACCGGAATGAAAATTACGCTAGGTTGATATTTGCCGAGTTTTATCTTTGTATATAAAATCCTATATAATATGTAAAGAAAATTATTTATTTGCTTATTATTTATGTTTAGTTTTGTATATGGCTGTTTATACCTATTGGAATATTAAAAATTTACTTCATCAAAGTTGTCAGTGTATTTGTCAAAGTAAATAAAAGGATGTTTTTTTTCTAATGAACAGAAATTAAATTTGTTGTTTCTCTAATTACAGGTAGGTTTTTTGGTTTGTCATTTATTATTTTACGTTAAGTAATTGTAATTAACAGTAAAATAAAATTTCTCTAATTTCAGACCAACACAATCGTTTTATTAAACTCAATTCTCATTATATATATAAAACGATTACTTTATAATGTGGGAAGTATAAAAAAAATTGTGAGTGGCAAAAAAAAAATTAAATTTAGGTTAGCCAATAACACCACATATACCAACTCACAAGACCAAAATTGGTGGAAAGTGGGAAATCATAAAGAAAATGGTAAGTTAATACAAATGGAAAAATAATACAGTGTCAAAATATTTAACCATAAATAACCTTATCTACGTTTCTTGGTTAACTTTTTACAAGTTTTTATTATTTCGAATTTCCAAATTGATTTCTTATAAACTTTTCCGAAGCCCTCGTGAATTAACTCCTATGTGGACTTTTAAACAAAAGTTTATAAACGAGGCCAATAAAATGATAATAAGGTAAGTAAAGCCCAAATTAAAAAAGTTATCGGGGCTGGGCGTGCCTGTATTAGATAAAATTAGATTATCGAGCGTTAAAACAAGCTTAGTATTATAATTTGAAAGTGGGTTTTATGGCTGTCGTAAAACAGTGATACTTTATTTCTGCAAAATAAAAATTGGCAATATTCGTCAAAGCAAACACTATTTTAGTTTGACTCAGCTTTATAGGGGCTTGAATTCAGTGTACCACATGGGTTTTTTTACCCGATTGCGTATGTTTTTCAAGCATATGTGTGTCCTTTTTTTGGTACGCTCTAGATCCTAAACGGCTTGACGAATTTCAACATATGGGTTGTTAGTTTGAAAATACCTTCCCATGTCAGAGTTTTTGTTTTTCTTTTGTTAATTACTCGTTTCGGTTAATTTATCTTGACTGTCATAAATGTTCATCTATTCCTGCCTAACGTCTTAACTATTTATCATAATTTGGCAAATGAATTATCGTTCTAACCGTCTTTATTTGTCAGATGGTTATAGGCTATTAAAATAAGTATTGAATTCAATATTACCCAATCTGGGAGTCGTTAGAGTAATGATAGCATATTTTATGTCAAATAAAAGGGATTCTTTAGCACATTTCTGAAATATATTTATAATTTTCTGATGTTAGTTAAATTTTCTTGCGTTTTATAATTTATTCGAGCTTGACTATTTAATACGATAACGAATTTATATTACTTGTGCAACTACAACTACAAGAAAATCTATCTATATTTTATAAAATTCATTGTAACAAAACGTTAAAGGTATCCTTAAATTTCGAAGTGAGTTACAAGCTACATAGTCAAACTTAATAGCATATGAAAGTAACTAAGTCTCAAAATAACTTTTCAATAGGAAAGTGCACTTTGGAACTACTCGTATGTCTGTTGTTTATCGATCAATACCTTGAGTCGTGTGTTAAAATATTCAAACGTTTGCAATACAAAATCAATATACTATTATAAAACCATGGTGACGTCAAGTTTGTACATTGAATGTTTTTGCTGTTAGTGTTTCGAAGACCAAAAAAAATATTTTCAAAAAAATTGGCTACATGTTTCAGATTGTTTAATATCTAAGATAATACTGTAGTGTTGTAAAATATTATAAAGCAACGATTCTTCTATTGTAATCTTATACATATTATAATTATATAGCAAAATTTATATTTAACACTGACTATAATTTAGTAATTATCCTTTTACCATGGTCAATTTCGGATACCGATCTAGATAGAATGCTCTATCTACACCTCCTCTCCAGACTCCAGACTCAATCTGGGCCGACAAACTTGAAACAAAACAAATGAAAAAAAGGTTCATTGTTTTAATCTATAACACTAACATTTACTCAAATAAAAAAATAAAAAATCTAAATCATTTATTCATAATTTATCAATGATACTCTTATGTGCATTATCCTACTAATATTATAAATATGAAAGTTTGTGTAGATATTTGGATGTTTGTACGTCGTTCTCACTCTAACCGTTGAACGGATTAAGCTGAAACCTGGCACACAGATAGTTTGCATCCAGGAATAGGACATAGGATAAATTTTATCCCGATTATAGGTTTCCTTGGGATAAATTCAATATTTTGTTTAACGACTTTTCCACCGACGAAGCCGCAGGCATCGTCCAGTAGTTCTTTAAAAATTCCAAAGCATGACAATAGATATCCAATCAGCACTGAAAATTTTACCTAACAAAGTCTATCATGAGCAGAAGCTATTAATTTATGAGTTCTAATGCAAACAACTGTTACTCACGACTCAATTTTGAGTTCGTTCACCAACTCCAATTTAGTTCCGCTTACCCAACTTAGTTACTTAAAAACTCATTAATATAATACTATATCATTATGCGGGAAGGAAGTCTGCGCAAAGTTTTCTTGAAGAACGATTCGCTATTAGGAGTTCAGTTTGTTACGGTATTTTTCTTTTATTTCATTTTATTTGCAAGGATTAGTACTAATTGAACTTTACAATGGTTTGTTGTTTAAAACATTACATTGTCTTTATATTTCTTAATAGCAATCGCTAGCGGCACCGCCCGCTTAATTTTGCCGATTTCGTAATATTTTTTATTGTTGTTCCTCTTCTTTTCATCTAAGCGTGATGTTATACAGCCTATAGCCTTCCTGGATAAATGGACTATCTTAAACTAAAGTAATTTTTCAAATAAGTCCAATAGTGTATTGTAGTTGAAGCAGCATACCGGAGTGTCTTCCTAACTTTCTTAGATGAGAGTGTTTCATAGTTAACGTTTAATGGTTTAAGCCAAGCGGTATAAATTACTTTAAAGAAACGTTTCATTACGTAAAAAAATGTAGGTAACATGACAAAATTGCGTAGGATTCTTCAGTCACAAGTCCTAGGCATAAGTGCCTTCAAGCGAAGTAGGGACGGTTACTAGTGTGTCAATTTACAAAATATATCCATCGCTCGTAAATCTGAATATCGGTTCGCTCCGACTATCACAATTTTTCATCTACCGCACGTTGAGGTAATTGATGTGTCTTACACCGACGCGTAACAGGAATTCCAATTTGAATATAAGAATATAGGTCATTGTCGGATCGATTGCTAACGTTCAAAATATTGTCAGTTGCTTATCAAAAAATTTTTGCATACAGTAGTGCTTTTCTTGTATTTTTATTTTATTACCAGTCCTGTTATAAAATGATGGCGTCTAACTTGTCGAAGGATCTTATTTAAAAATTTGATAAAATATTTCGTGACTGATATAATTTTTATCTTTTTGTGTAGTGTCAAATAAAGTTTAATTTAATTAAATTGTAGACTTTTTAAAACTACAGACTACGCCGACAATGGTCAGAAATCAATATAGTGTTTGTAAATATTTTTAATTTAATCATCATTGTCATAATTTAAGGTAAAATGTAACATTTCAAAACTGTACAATCCTATACAATTTTCTCACTAAAGACATACAAAATTATAGTTTATATCGTAACGGCAATAATTACAGTAAAATACGGGTGTAATACTAGTCATCGTCATCTATACTATAATAAAACAGTAAAATAAATTTGTCTGTACATTGAGTATATTTACCAAAAACTAATCTAGAGTGACTCAAATACAGTAACTGAGTACAAATCTGCAATTTTTAAAATTTTTGTATGTCTGTTTGTCTGTCTGTTTGTCTGTTTGTCTGTTTGTACACGCTAATCTCCGAAACTACCGAACGGATTTGAATAAAACTTTTTTTGTTCTATAGCTGTTAAGTCTGGGCTTAAACCAGGCTATATTTTTTTCCGGAAAATATTATAGTTTTCCTGGAAAAAGCAACGAAAGTTTGTATGGATTTTTTTTTAAATATCAACCGATTGGTTTCAAATTTATAACAAATATCCCTTACTTAAATGAAATGAATACGTGTCTCCCAGTTTTTCGATATTTGATCAAGAAAATAAAAAAAAGTGAAAAGAATGTACAAAATTTGAGTTTTTCAAAGATCGTTCACGGGCGACTCATGACTGATATCAACGTGGTTTTGAGAATATATCTTCCTCAACATACTGTTTACAATATAATTTCACAGATTTTTCAATTTCGCTCTACAAAGGGTACAAAACAGGGAAGAAACTTTGAACCAAAAATACCTAAACTTTATACGAGTAAGTAAGTGCACAATGCTATAATTATTTTTACTAAAGTGAAGCGCGGGCGGGTAGCTAGCTTTGAATTAAAATTGAGGATCTAAAATACAAAAAAATGCAAAAAAAAATTAATCGATCAATCATCATCTATATCTATACTACTAAATAAAATTGAAGTGTCTGTTTGTAATATTAAAATAACCGCTTTTTACTAAATGCATACGTATGTATACACGATACATATACCGAAATGACATTTAAAAAAAATGTTGTCTGTCTGTCTGTCTGTCTGTTCGATCCGGCTAATCTCTGAAACGGCTGGACCAATCCTGACGGGACTTTCACTGGCAGACAGCTAAATTATATCAAGAAGTAACTTGGCTACTTTTTTTTAACTTTCGTTAAAAAATATATTTCGGCATAGGTTTCCCGAAGCGAAGCGAGGGCGGGTCCACTAGTTAAGAATAAAGATAATATCCAGATGTGTTCCTTAGTTCATTATTTCTACTCACGCCTAGCGAATAAGTTCCTTGATTTTATGAAGGAAAATCTTTTCTTTACATATAATAGGTATACGTACATTACATTATTACATTTCTTCTATCATACCCAATGCTTATGACTAGTACAGCTTTTATTTACGAAACGTCTTATGTATAAAAGGCAATATTGGTTAACTACAGTTTTCGTCTGAAATAAACATTAATCACTTGTTCGGATAGCTATGTAAGGCTTTTCCTACCGCTTTATATCACACATAGCTATACATTATATAGATATATATAGGACAACGTTTAATATGCGTGACCGACGCTCTGCCTATAAATGAACACTAAGGGTCTAAACACATATGCGACAAAATGTTTACAAAAAGTGTCGTTGCGATTTCGCGATCGACTCGAATCTGCATTGTCATATAAATTAAAATAATGTATTCAGTTGCATATACCATATTAACGACAGCATCTGTAGCTAATCATTACGTTGACGTAAGGATGTCATTGAAATTTCATACACCTGCATTGAGTTGAATTGCATAATTGACATATTCTTTGTATTGCATTCTGTCATATCCATAGCGAAATATATGTTTCCTTCTTTCTTTCATATTTTATGCGTCTGACTATGTACTAAAGTACTAAGTTTTGATACAAATTCCTTACTTTCAGATTTATATTTTGTTGTAAAGTCGTGAGGTTGTAACTTTACAACAAGTTGTTGTCGCACATGTGAACTGGGACTAACTTAGTGATTTAAACGTGGAGTAGTTTGCTTCTTGACCTAATTCTAGTGTCGGGTATACGAAAAGGATGTATTGATGGAAGTCTTTAGTTCATGGTTATGTTTCTGAGTCGTGGTTAAAGGATTCCCTGTAGAATCGCTCATTACTTAATGGCTTACGTCGATCCTTAGTGATCGACAAAGTTAGGTAACTGTGGGTGTGATTGGAAAGTGGATGGTAATTGTTACTGGCAAACATTTTTAAGAGTTTCGGCCAGTTGTTATTATTAGATGGCAGTCGTTAAACCATATTGAAGAACTAAAGTGGCATAGAAACCGATACTTGCTTTGGCCACTGAAGTTTCCGCCAATCCGCACTGGAGCAGTATGGCTGAGTATGCTCTAGAAATTTTCAGTGACAATTAAGTCCATTGCTAAGCAGAAGGCCATAAATGTGTTGGAGGCTAACATGAGGGTTTTTTTTTCTTTTTCGTTCGTGTAATATTACAAAAAACAACTCTACTGACAGACATATTTTATCCCTTAATTCAACAGATTTATTTTCAATAAATTTGTGAAATGGTTACAGATTTTGGTTCTTAGCTTGAAATGAACAGAAGAATTCTACTGTGTCAATTATGAATCTCGTATATTTGTTACAAATAATTTTACACATCAGTGTGATACGCCCTCTAGGTTATTATTGCCACGACGAAAAGGGTTACGCAACCGTAAACTACGATCGCTGACTAACAACCTGTTAAAATTAAAATTGGAACGATTAACTCGCGTGTTTGAAAATAAAATTATTCTCCAGTTTATTTTATGTTTCTCCATCAATTATTCTTCGTTTCACAAGTTATTTTGTGCTTCGTCTAATGATAAGCGGTAATTGATTGTGATTTTTCGCTTTAATTGTTATTCAACTGTATTGTTTTTTTTTAGAAGAAAAGTTCTAATATTTTTTAGCTTTATATAAAGAGTTTCGAGACTGGGTAATTTATGGCTATTTATAAGTTCAAATTATAGATACAATTTCCCGTCAAAACAGAAATTAATATCAAATAATGATAAGTGAAGATCCCAACTATTTGCAAAAAAATGAAACTAAAACATGAATTTGCAAAAGGAATGTAAATTAAAGTCATGCATCGCAATTCATTCAATAGAATTTTTAAAACACTGCCGGGATTAACAAATATTTTAGTGTTAATCCGCTCGTATGTTCGGCTAGCGAAGGTTATGTCCATTTTATGACTGTTAGTATTAACTATTCGTTTTAAAAACCACTAAATTGTCAAATTTATGATACAGATTACTGTTATGATAACTATGTGTGTAACATTTTTTTTTGTATTAATAGCACGCTGGCCTCTTTACCTTTTGAGCCTACGTGAGTAAATAATAATATACACATTAACGCGTACTGTGTAATTATAATTAATTATAATTATGCATTGACGCGTAAAGCTTTTAACTACAAGGTTAAGTTTACATGGAAAAAAATGCTCAAACTATACGCTATAAAATATATTGTATAGATGGACTCAATCAACATCCATGGCTGGAAGATGTCCATATTAACAATTGTCTATCAGTGGATACTTCTGTCTGTCGTAATATGTAATGTTTACCTTCCTCGTTTTTTTCGTCGTGATTTAAAATGTAAACAATCTTGGCACTACTTTTATTTATTTTATTAATTTAAAAAAATATTTAGAAAGTACAGAAATTTATTTTAACATTAAATTATTGTTTATTTTTAAATTTTTTTAAATTTGTGTCTGTCTTATTTTAAATCGATAATTACAATAAAAAGACACTAATATTGTTTACTTTTTAAATCACGACAAAAAAACGAGGTACCTATACGTATTTTTATTCAACCAACTTATATAAACAGTTATGACGTCATAAGCGTTTTCTTTTTTTCTTATACATATTCAAAATTCAGCTTCATAAACTTATCCATGTAAACTTAAACCATGCCTAATCTGAAACTTGAACTCGTCATGTAATGTATACATTACGCGTCTACATGAGTTTAGTCCTACATGTCTACGCAACTACTTACGGATAGAATCTATCAAATCAGTTGTAAGTCGTTTTGAAACTTTGTCTCCCTTCCCTCGGTGAACAGTTTAGCACGTTCCATCAATGTTGTTATCGATACGTTGTAGTCGGTGTTGAGAAATTTAAATATCGGTTTTAATGTGAAATGACTAAATTAAGAATTACAAACATTTATTTCGTCGTAGTAGCTCTACAAAAGTAATTATAATATTGTTAATTAACGTAAATAAGTAATCGACGACCCCGTAGCCTAGTTGGTAGTGACCCTGCCTGCGAAGCGAGGGGTCCCGGGTTCGATTCCCGGCCGGGGCAGAAATTTATGTGACAGGTAAGTGTTTGTTCTCGGGTCATGGGTGTTAGTGATGTGTTTTTTGTGTTGTCTATGCCACCCGCGACACAGGGAATCCTACTGCGGGGGTATGAGTGTGTTCGCGTTTATTATTAATTATAATTTTATATTGTTACAAAAGTAATTATTACTTATAATGTTTATCACAAAAGTAATTGATTACTGGTATATAAAAAATTGCGATAGTGTAATAGGTAATTCAAGTTTACATTTTCAGAGGTCCAAGTATGCCAAAAAAAGGGTCGCAAATTGTCATCTAAAAAGGTCGTGTAATAAACGACGATTGTGACTTTTTGTACTAAGAACATACTTACAACTTGTAAATCCGGAAGTTTCGATTGATTAATTACTCATTACAGGGTGAAACGGATAATTCTTTTACCCAACCACCGAATCATTTAACCAGACATAATATTATGCACCTACATAATAAGCAGAATATAATAACCGTAAGTAAGAAACTACTTTATTAATTTCACTAAACATGAGAATTTCATGAAATGAGATCATTTCGTGAAACTATTAGTTCTAAGGATAGACTGTGACATATTGCCGGCACCTGTAAGCATAAACTGTGAAGTGTGTACGACGTAATTTAATTAAGTACTTTGAAGATCTTAGAACAAGGCTTATGTTCCTGATACCTAAACATTATTATGTACTTACCTCTTTATAATACGTTCTGGACCACGCAATCAGCTTTGATAGCGTAGCGGTTTTAATTTGTTTGTTTTGCTGGCTGTACTTACCAAGCTAATTGAAGTCGTAATCTGAAAACAATGATATTATTATTAGACATGACATGGCAAAATCAAATTCAAAATCATCTAAGTGTCAATGATACATTATTATGACCACGTATTTTTTTTAATCTAACTCTATTTCGAATAAGTAATACTGAAATGGCGGAGTAGAAGATTCACCTTACACTTTTTATCCGTGTTAACTATAACTATGCCAAATCTCAAACACTTACTGACCTGCATTATTCTTAAGAAAGGGTCTAAAGTTATTCATCAATATATAATATATTCGAAAAATATTCACTGTATCTCAGGTGAGATCCGCCAAATTATGAATAGTAATAAAACTATTTTAATTTTACAAAATACAGAAAAGCATCTGCTAGGTCAGCTAGTAGTAATTTTAAACTTGTACGCCCCAATGTTCACGTCCAGTCGCTATTGTGGGAACTATTTCAAACTTTTTTAATAAAACCTAACTAAAGCAAGCCGAAAATGATAGGCCAATACAACGATTCTCAACCTGAAATGTTACTTCGGTAATATTTTATTAATTCCTGCACATCTGTGGTTGTGTTAAAAGTGCAAGTAGGGTAAAAAAGAAACTTATTTAAGTGCTTTATGGCTTCTTAATCTCCTTTTGGGAGTATAAGAACTTTTCATCTCAAAACATTTAATTAAAACTAAAGAGCAAACGTTATATCGCACACCTAGATAAAGAGTAGCACAGGGATATGAAAAATTATATTATATATTATGAAGTATGACAATAATGGCTTAGTCACTGGCTCCTCCTTTCCGTACTGGAGCAGCGTGGTAGACCCTGTAGGCCTCCTCAGTTATAAAGAGAGGCTCACTAGTTATAGAAACAAACCTCAAAGTGCCTCAAAGCCTCAACAAGCAAAAAAGGTTGAGAGCCATTCTTCAATTCACTTCTGTTAAAACACGAAAATTAAAAGCTCAAAAGTAATGAAAAGTTCGCTATGTTGTAACAAAAGTCAGGAAAGCTTTTGCGAATTTCGCTTTGCCGTTTGCGCGTGCCGATAACCCGATTTTATCTCAGCTATTTGCCAATCAATCTCTTACATTTCATTCATCAATGGTGGAAGTAAAGGCTTCATCCACGATAGTTCAAACAGCAATCTGTCTCGTCATTTTCATTACCAATTTAAATGATGAATTTTAATTGTTCTCGGTCTAGGTGTATGTTTGTATATCTCTGTTGTATATCTATGTATATCTGTGTTGTCTATAGTTGACATGACACAGGGAATTGTACTGTGCATCTATACGTGGAAACGATTATTTATTTATTTAAAATCTATGTTATCTGTCATCGAGTGTGGTTAGAAATTAGATGGATGATTGTTGAAATAAGTACCGAATACTATAATAATATACTTTTTTAAAGATTTCTTTGACATATAATATTCGATGGACTTGTTGCTGTAATAACTAAATGATTATTTTAAGTCGAGAGGTGTTTATGAACTTAATAATTTAGTTTTAATATGTATAATATAACCTAATACAAAAGATGTAATCTCATTATATTATAGACCACCACAAAAGTGGACCAGCGAAATATATTTAAGATTAGATAGCCTTAAAAAAATAAGAGCTCTAATGGACGATTCTCCTACATTTTAATCACCTTAGTTGAAATTAAAGTTTCCACTTTGATGTTTCAAAACGTTTATCAAAGTTAACAGATTAGTATCAGCAATGTTCAATATAGAAAATGATCGCGAATTCAAATCTATTTGTACCCGACTACGCTAGAAAAAGGGTAATGTTTTTCAAACGTATATAAATGTAACTATATACTTCATGGCATGATTTACAGCCTGAACGGCTAGAGGTTTTAATATGTAAGTTGTCATAAGATTGGTCTCCGTTGCGCAAAAAAAATAAGCTACTTTTTTCATTACGGTGCCCCTAACAACCACAATAAATTCTGTCGTGTTGTTTTTGTATAAATTATTTTTCATGTTAACACGAGTTAATCTTACACGCTTACGTGCGTATACAAAGTTAACTCAAAAGATCTATTAAGGTTTAATATGGATTACTTTGTATCTTTTAGAAAGGCGAATTAGAGCGAAAAGTTAATATGAAAATTCTATTAAAGAGATTGGTAAATGTTTTAATTTAGATTAGTAGATTTACTGAGCGATAATAAATTAAACGGTTGTATTGTACTTGAATACGTTGATGTTACAGGTATTTTTATTATTGAAATATTTTTAGTCGTAAAATAACCTCAAAATGGCGGTGCTTCTCTCTACCGTGCATGATTTTTCACAGATCTCGCTTATTGTAATTAATTTTTTGATTCTTTAGCTATCCAGTGGTATAATTCAATTTTGGATCTAGGACGATAGATTTGAAAGTACAACGCCAAACTGTATCCCCTGATTTTGTTATCATTAGGTTTTTAGGATTGATAGTATGTATGGTATGGGAGCAAAGGACAATGAGTAATGTTGGGCCCACCTCTCAATAGGAATAAGACACTCAT
>LGAG01000298.1:105697-131408 GCA_001278395.1 Lerema accius | reverse complement strand
CGCAGTTGGGCGGGGCTTGCGGCTCTCCGGCGCAGTGTGCGCACGCGCACGGCCGCGGGACCGCCAGCTCGCCGCCGAACACCGGCCACAGACCGGAGATTATACGGAATAAACTGCAAGCGAATGTAAGCTTTATTTATATGGCTATAAGTATGAATAACAGCTTCACAACAGAATAACAGTGTTTAACGAACTGTAGTTTAAGTTACATACGTTTATATCAATACAAACGAGTGTTTGAAACGTATAACACTTGAATTCGTCAAAATGAGCTAAGAATGCTGAAATCAAAAACACGTGGCACATTGCTTCAAAAAACTGGCAAAGGGCCAAATGAAGGGCCAACTTGCCGCACCTGTTGGGGCCAACGATGAGCCATCACACGCCACATAGACAGTTCGCTCCTGTAAGTTATCTTGTTTAAATACAGTGTTGGGGCCAACCTAGACTTGCCGCAGCCGTTGGGGCCAACGATGAGCAGGTGCGTGCCGGGCGCCAGGTCGATGGCCACGCCGCTCGCCACCACGTCGCACGCCGGCGTCACGATCGGTACGTTACGTAGCCGGATTGATAGGTCGCTCGTGTACGTTATCTTGCCTGGAATATGTATGTACAATTGTCAAGAAAATCTATTATAGAGCGAAATCATTTACTATTCAACTAGGAACTGTATTTTTAAATTATAAATACATAGCTTTAACCACTTGGTTGGACTAAACGGCTAGACCGAATTTAATAAACATTTTCTAGTGGATTAATAATGGATCGAGTATGGTTTAGAATTAAAGTTGGATCCGATAGATGGTACTATTATTGAGATGCTTCAAAGGATTGGTAAAACTATTGGACCTACTGAAGTACTCGTAGCAAAACTTGTCCAATATAATGAAAAATTACTAGAGGTACTAGAATATTCGAAATGCAAAATGTATCTGACAGAAAAACTTAGGGTTCAATCAAACTATAAGAGCTAAAATATGTTGCAAAAAAAAATTACCCGGTCTTTTAATATACATAGTTATAATTGCGTACCCAGTATGCTAGTATACATAGTAGATTAACAAAAAAAATTACGTGCGTAAGTGTATCATATCTCCATGATAGATAGATTTTAAATATTGAATTTTGATAAATATATTAACAAGTTACCCATGGGCACGGGCTGGTTGTCCCGGAAGGTGACCTGGAAGCCGGTCCCGCCGCCGGCCACGTGCACGGCGCGCACGCAGCGCCCGCGCGCCACCTCGCCGAACACGCGCAACATGTCCGACACGCGCGTCGCGTACCCCGCCAGCGTCACTATCTCCTGTCGGCCACACATACAGCGTTACTATCTATTGTTGTGGAAGGGGAGTGATGTAGGGGCACGCCGTCTATAGAAATATGAGCGCGCTTCCTACATAGGAACACTGAACACGCCGCACGCACACTGAGAAAGCGACCAATGACAATACATTACGTCACACGACGTCGTCGCGAAGTCTGGCCAATCAGATGACGTATCCTAGATCGCGCTATCGAAACATTCTACGATCCCTGCATAAATACAATGGCCCGAAGTTAGCGTTCGGGCCGCGGTCCCCAGGCAGCGACATCACCTGGCGGAGATCTCCACTTTTCCTCCACAGGGTAATGGTCGAATAGAGCGTTATAATCGCCTATTACACTCAAGCTAATAGTCTAACAGAACGCTGCAATTGACACTAGTAAGCATGTACACTTGTATATTTATTACTACTTCCTATCGTCCACAGGCGAATGGTCTAATGGAACGCCGCAATCGACACTAGTTTGCATCTATTCCTCGTTTTTTTCGTCGTGATATAAAAGGTAAACAATCTTACACTGTCTTTTTGTTGTAATTATCGATTTAAAAATAAGACAGACACAAATAAAAAAAAAAAACTAAAGAATAAACAATAATTTAATGTTAAAATAAATTTCTGTATACTTCTAAATATTTTTTTAAATTAATGTAATAAATAAAAGTTGTGCCAAGATTGTTTACCTTTTATATCACGACGAAAAAAACGAGGTATATCTATTGTCGTCCACAGGGTAATGGTCAAATAGAGCGTTATAATCGCTTATTACACTCAAGCTAATGGTAAAACAAAACGCTGTAATTGACACTATTAATCATGTATACTTGTATATTTATTATTACTACCTATCGTCCACAGGCGAATGGTCAGATGGAGCGCCGTAATCGACACTTATTAGCATCTATATTCGTACATTATTACGTCGAGCGTTCAACTTTCTTTATATTTATGAGAAAATCGCACGCACGTACTTTTTTAAGCTATAACATAGTTAAAGTTTATATAACGAAGCAGTGAAAAATCTAAATTTAGTTTAAAGTACCTGTTACAAGCATGTTTATGTTATATGAATAAGCAACGTACAAGATACAGAACAAGCGTAATTTACATACAAAATACATGATATAATGTAATGCTATATTAAACGAACCTTGTAGCTGGACATTAGCCTCTCAATGGCGTCGGCGGCGGAGTTGAGCAAGTTGCGAGACGTCGTCATATACTCCGTCCTAGCGCTTATACTTTCACCTGACGCACCTGTAAAGATATAAAAAAAACGTTTATATATATACCTACAACTCCATCATAAGTTGGCCTCAACCCATTAACGGCCCACTACTAAGCACGGGTCTCTCCTCATAACTGAGGAGGCCTAGAGCATACTCCACCACGCTGCTCCAGTGCGGATTGGCGGAGGGGTTAGTGGCCAACCCAAGTGTCGGAAATTTTTTATGCCACCCAAAGGCCTCCGACATGGCTAACGATCGTCACCTAATGGTAACAACCGGGACCGACGGCTTAACGTGCCCTCCGAAGCACGGAAACGCTCAAGATATTTTTGCCACTAGCGGTCACCCATCCACTTACCGACCGCGCCCGCAGTTGCTTAACTTTGTCGATCGCTTAGGATCGACGCAAGTCGCCGGGCTATGAGCGCTTCAGTAACTCCATCATAAGTAACTCCTGATAAATACTAATATTGGAGAATTAACAGATTCATTAATTTTACGATGAATAGCTGACAAACTTATAACCCTATTTTTATCTACTTGCAATTTAACAAAAAAAAATTTAGTAGTAACTTACCAGTCAATAACTAAAAAAGAGTTCCTAACCGTCATTTATAACTTTAAAAAATTAAAAAAAAGATCATTTAAGTACCCTCCATAACTTCGAAACAATACACCCAACCTAACTACCTCAATATACATGAACAAAAAATATCCCAATCTAGGGTAGATTACCTAACTTTTCTTGGTTTATCCTCTTACCATCCACCCAATCTACCCTGCTAACTTTCCCAACTTTCCTCGGTCTACCCTCCCAACTTTCCTCGGTCTACCCTCCCAACTCTCCCCCACCCCTCCACTCACCATCTCCCCTGGTCCCAGTGAGGATGGGCAGCGCCAGCATGACCATCCCGGTGCCCGACCACACGTACTTCATACAGAACTGCTCCAGCATCACGTACCACAGCTTCTCGTTGAACACCGTGGTCATCTGCCGCACCAGCTGCTTGTACGCTGACTGCAGCTGACCTAGCTCCACCTAGCGGACAACATCATCATCAAGTTCAAAATGATTTATTCATACTGCTCATTTCTATATTTTTTGTCATCTATATCTATATATCTATACTACTAAATAAAATTGAAGTGTCTGTTTGTAATATTAAAATAACCGCTTTTTACTAAATGCATACGTATTTATACACGATACACATACCGAAACAACACTTTTTAAATTTTTTGTCTGTCTGTCTGTTTGATCCGGCTAATCTCTGAAACGGCTGGACCAATCTTGACGGGACTTTCACTGGCGGATAGCTAATGTATTAAGGAGTAACTTGGGCTACTTTTTTAACTTACGTTTCGGCATAGATTTCCCGAAGCGAAGCGAGGGCGGTTCCACTAGTTTATACATATAATCATAATCATCACAATCTATAACCATAATAAAGAGATACTAACAGTAGTGAAACTCCATAATGAGCGCTCAAACACCACGCACATACTGTTGTACCCACACCTATGTTGACTCCAGTTCGGAAGTGTTTTAAAACACAATCGTAAAGATGTGTATACGTGGAAGTATTAGAAACGAACTGAATACGTAAGTTACTAGTTAGTCTCTGTAAATTGTGCCATAGCTATCCCACTAGTGAGCTAGGATCTCTCATACTATACTTAAATGTATATGTTTTACGTTTTAATACATAATAATGTATAATGTTTATGAATAAATTTTTCTTTCCTTGTTTTTCACCTACCTTATGCCCTCCATAAAAGGCAACCTCCTCCGCATGAGCTATGAGCCTGGAGTGCACATGACGTAGATTGGCCTTCATCCTGGCCTCCTCGCCGGCCAGGGCACCGAACCTGGGACTCAGCAGCCGCAATAACTGTCCGGTGAGGCATATCACTATTGTCGCTATTCCGGGACCTTAAAATCGGAAAAAAATCATGTTAGCTGTATAGCTCGAAGGACCAAAATTTTTTTTTCTGATATAGAAAATCTTAAAAATCTGTGAAATGAGAATAACATGAAATTTGCTACTAACTAGCTGACCCAGCAAACTTCGTACCGCCTCAAAATCAATAAAAAAAGCTGAACATTTATTTCATATTTACTCCCCTTCCTTGGTCTTCCACATATAATTTAAAACCAAAATTAACCAAATCGGTCCAGCCGTTCTCGAGTTTTAGTGTGACTAAGGAACAGCAACGTTTATATAAAAGAAGATAAAATAACATATTGACTTTTTAAAAGACAAATACATACTTTAAGTCAATGTAAATTGAAAAATGAGGAAAAATAAAGCTTACGCGTATCAACCATACCATTGACACCCATATGAATATTTATGAATTTTTTTTATTATTTTTTTCCTCACCAATGAATATGTTGCCCTTCATCTTGCTGGAGTAGCTGGCCAGCGTGAGTACTATGAGCAGCAGGTCGAAGCACGGCTTCGTCAGCGAGCTGTACAGGTGTGCCACTGACTGTGTGAACACTGACACGTCTTCTGTTAACCTGGAACACACGGTACAGGAGTATAGATAATATATAACACAGGTAGTTTAAAAAAAACTAGAAGTCTATTCATCATAGCGTGATGTTATATAAGTTTCCTCGATAAATGGACTATCTAACACTTTTAGAATTTTTCAAATCGGTCCAGTAGTTCCTGAGATTAGCGCGTTCAAACAAACAAACAAACTCTTCAGCTTTATATATTAGTGTAGATTACAACGCGTGGTAGGGAAAAACATAATGTTAATTACAAATGATAACGTTTCCCGGTACATTGCTTGGCAGACCGGTGACATATGTCAGATCGTAAAAAAAGAACCACTTTGAACTTGACACACATTTTTAGTCTGAATTGAGTCTATTAAATTTTTTAGTCTGAGATCTAATCACGTAAAAAGGTTACACCAAAGAAACTTCTAAATCTATACAAGTCTATTATAAAAATTTTGTAACTTCCAAAAATTCATCTATCTATATACCTCATTTTTTTGTCGTGATTTAAAAGGTAGACAATGTTACAGTGTCTTTTTTATGTAATTATCAATTTAAAAATAAGACAGACACAAATTAAAAAAATCTAAAAATAAACAATAATTTCATTTTAAAATAAATTTCTGTATACTTCTAAGTATTATTTTAAATTAATGAAATAAATAAAAGTTGTGCCAAGATTGTTTACCTTGTAAATCACAACGAAAAAAACGAGGTATACACAAACTATCTTTATGAAAAAACTCACAACAATATTCATTTTATTATCCTTCCAACCTCTCTAGAAAATCAGCCGTTCCCTACATTCCTCTCAGGCTAAAACAGACAACACAAATTGGTCACAATCTCACTGACTTACCTATGATCAGCATTCTCGATCCTAGCATCGAGGTTAGCGACTCTATAGTAAGTCTGGTTCTTGAAGTACAGCTCATATGCGTGGTTGACCAATCTGGTGCGGAATGCCAGCGCCAATCGCCCCTCCAGATACCGAATCATCGAGTTGATGAACGTCGCCGGTATCGCGATACCAAACCACTGCATTAGGAGCGCAGAGAATGAGCGCAAGTCCTTTTGGACTATGTGCTTTACTGTGAAAGAGATAAGGTTGATTGTGAGTAATTGGGTTTTGTTTGTTACACCATTCTGTCAGCCCGAAATTTTGCTATATCTAACATCCATAGTTAATGTTAGTTATACAGTCCATATAAATTATTACTCCATTTGTAAAGAATGGAACTGACATGTAATTCACTGCTATAAATATACGTATACGTCTCTTTCGAACAGTATTTTTGTTCAAGCAATATTGTTTAAAAAAAAACCATAACCTTACTTTGACCATAGAACATAGTCATAAAACCAGATAAATTCAAACTACCTTTTGCTGTCAGTTAACGCATTGGACATACTTTTGATATCACAGATAATCAAGAACAACAACAACTGCACACACACACACACACACACACACTCACACACACACACATCAAGCCCTCCAACCTAGTCACCAACTTTAATCCCTAAACCTTTTCCCAACTACCTTATACTAGAAGTTAAAACCTTACCTATAGACCCCTCCAACGACGCGACGTATATCGAGAGGAAGGTTCTAGAGAACAGACAGAGCGTGTGAGCCGTCAGCAGCGCCACCTCGTGGCTGCGGAACCCTGGCACCATGATCCTGGCCAGCGAGATCAGCTGGCGGAGGAACTCCAGGTTCAACCCTGGGATGTGCTGGGCAGCTGGTTGGCTTTCTTCTGCATCTTCCTAGAAATGAAATATGTAATAAAAAAAATATTTCATCTTTATAATAGGTCACGTAACAAAATGTCAAAATGTACAATAAAAATTATGTTATAAAGTAAAAAAAAAAATTGCTGTTCGTTAGTCTAGAAAACTCGAGAATTATTGAGATTTGACTAATTTTGGTTGGTTTTGAATTATTTGTACGAGTCCAAGGAAGGTTTTAAAGATTAGTAAAATCAAACATGTTCATTTTAAATGATTCTGAAGCGCTGCGAAGTTCGCCAGGTCGGCTAGTTATTAATATAAACAGTTGTACTAACAATGTTCTGTTTGTTGTCAGTGTCAGCATCTCCCCGACAGAGGGCGCACTGATCGGCGCCACATCGGCCGCCGCACGTCTCCCCGTCTGTCTGTTCGTCCACTCCTTCTTGTACCGAATGTAGCGTACCATTCTTGGCCACCTGGAATTATAACATACAAACATTATTGAACTTTTCTATTTAAATTAGCAATCGCCCGCGGCGCAGCTCGCGTAATTTTCCCGTTTTCGCAATATTTTTTATTGCTGCTCCTCTCTTATTCATCTTAGCGTGATGTTATATAGCCTGTAACCTTCCTCGATAAATGGACTATCTTACACTAAAAGAGTTTTTCAAATCGATCCAGTAGTTCCTGAGATTAGCGCGTACCTACAAACAAACAAAGAAACAAACTCTTCAGCTTTATATTATTAGTATAGATTTAGCTTTAATATTAATTTATTTACGTCAAACAAAAAAAGCTAGAAACGAAGTAATACATGAATATAATATCTAAAATCGGATTACAAACATCCAAATAGTTTCATAAGGATTTTAAAGAGGAAAATTCCAATGTTTTTGTAACACGAACGCAACGTAGCAACACTTGTAGCCCGCTCTATAAATTCCTGAGTCGTGGGCAGCATGGACAACACAAAACAAAACACACACAAACCGAGAACAGAAATTCAAATTCATCACTCAAACTTCAGTCTCATAAAATCGCGAAACATAGCATTTACTAAGCATAAATATTTCGTCTAGTTTACATACACTTTTAGCAATATTGACAGTGCTTTATGCACTACGTTGCATCGCTATGCAGCGTCTATTTCTCAACTACATGCGTATAAAATGTGTGAATGTCTATACTGTGTTAGTGTTGCTAACAAGTTGTGTCCAGTATTTCACTGTTAATGCCTCTAAGTGGTTATAAGACTTCGTTCTAGTGTCGAAATCTTGCATACCTAACTTTTGCAATCCTCTTAACGTAGTACATAAATATTTCTTTGTATTATTTGGATTGCCTACTAGTCAACCCAAATTTATAATAACAGAATTTACAAATAAATTTTAAACCAAACCTTAGTGTTAAACGTCTTCTCTAACAGCAAAACTCACACAATCACACGCAAACGTTATTTTGTGACATATAAATCAAACGATCGTATTGACAGACAGCTGACGTTAAAAATCAAAACAATCTATTAATCTAAAGTTTGACATAATGAGTGATGGTTGAAATTTGACCACAATAAGTCCTCTAGTGTTAAACTGGATGCTATTTATTTTCCATTATCTGTATAGTTACATTCCGCAATAGAGAAAATAATTTATACTAATAATATAAAGCTGAAGAGTTTGTTTGTTTGACCGCGCTAATATCAGGAACTACTGGACCGATTTATAAAATTCTTTAAGTGTAAAATAGTCCATTTATCGAGGAAGGTTACAGGCTATATAACATCACGCTAAGATGAATAGGAGAGGAGCAGCAATAAAAAATATTGCGAAAACGGGAATATTACGCGGGCGGAGCCGCGGGCGACTGCTATAACAAATATATTAGCAACAATATTATTATGATCTAAACAAAGGTCACAGATCCCGGTAATATTCCACAAAAAACAATGTATAAATAAATAAATTATCCTCTGCAAAGCCGATGACAAAAGACTCATTTCGTTTTAATGACGATTCTCGTCACGAATCATATAAATGTATATGATAAGCGTCAATCATACAATACCCATGCGTTGTCACTACCGTGTGAATTTTATTTACTTTATTCATTCATTTTATAGTTTTATTTGTATGATTGTTTATGTTAATTAAAGCTGGTTTGTTGCGAGATTTGTTTGTCAAATTTATAATCACGTTAGAGCAATAAGGGACTGTTCAAATATAACGTAGGTAACGCAATTCTAAGGGGGTCTTATGCGAAACAATTTATGTTTCGTGATATGTGATAGGAGGAGGGATGGTACATAGAAGTGTTATGGGGCATTACATGGGGGGAGGGAGGGTAAAAAATCTTCATAAATAACATTACATAAGGTAACACTCCCTAATACGAAGTACAAAGACGAGTACGATTTTAACACAAAATAGCATCGTTAGGTTATTCTGCTCCTAGAAATTATAGTAACTAATCTCAAACCAAAAAAATATAATAGACTCAGTGTTCAAGAAAAAGTGAGGTATTTTTTTTCTTTTTTTTTGACGTAGGTATGTCACCGAGCACGGTCTCCTGAGAAATGTACCGGGAAACGCTATCATTTATTATTAACGTTATGTTTACTACGCTTCTTTGTTCCGAAGACTGCGTCTATATATTTTTTCGTCTGTGTAACTAACCTAATTAGTAACTGACAAACTAAGTTAATGAAAACTAACCTTATAGTTATTATTGTTGTGACAGGGAGGGGGTTGTTTCTTCTCCCTGGTTCCATAGAGGGCGCACGCTGCTAGGGCCACCCCTACTCCAACCCCCAAGGCTATCGTAGGCTGTACCCTGAACGCCTGTTCTCGAATCTTCGATAAAATTGCTGGCATTTTGAATGACTATATATTTCAATGTTTTATCTGTATTTTTTCTCTATACTGTTTTATTCCGCTGTTTATTTTAAATGCGTTTTATTGTGCTGGCATTTTCTGCTTGATTTCAAATAGGGCTGCCACGTTTGAAGTTACAATAGGGTTGTACAGTAAGTTTTTTATTTTTTATTGTTTAACCTATATTCTAAGCTAGTAGAGATCGGTAACGTATTCTAAAGATCACAGATGATTGGAACTGGATAGTATAGTGTAGTGTTAGTCACAGATTAATTGTTTATTATATTTTTTAATCTGTACAAGTCGTTGGTGTAGATCGTGGGGGCTTCGTGATGGTCTCGTCCATTTTTCTGTAACAAAAGAAAAATTTTTTTGTGAAAAAAAAATATATTTTTGTCCTCCGCTAATAGCCTTAAGGAAGCGCTCAAGTATTAAGTAACGCAATTTTTAATGTAACGAATCATAACATTTTACAAGACCCAAATTTCACTACGTTATACTTGAACTGCCTCTAACTTCCACTGCCCCTATAGTTACTAACGAATTAGTAGCTACTAATATTTTCAGTAACAGGGCCTGCCATCTATTATACGTGTGTTTAAGTAAAGTTATAACCAATTTTAATACAAAATAAGCAACCCCCCATTGGAGCTTGCTTAGTATATGGCCTAACTTTATAACTAAATCTATAAAAGAAAAAAAACCTTTATTACAGATTACCTTTATATTATAAATTATCTCACCAAGTAACAAAGTTTAGAAATATAGCCATAAATAATTTTTTCACGTGTTTTAGCACTTCGATTTATAAATATTTATGGCGACTGTATAACGAGGAAGCCTTCGATACGAGGCAATTTATAGTCTATGCTAATTCTTTACGTCATATGAGACGTAACATGTTCGCAACGCATCTCTGAGAATAAATTGATTATCTATTATTATAAAGCAAAAACCATACTGCTCAAAATTAGTGGGGGTATTATAAAAAAAAGTTATAGCCAGAATGTTGAAATCCGTCTTCAAAGCAGTGGTTCGCAACATTTTCAATATCGTTACCCCTGTGACCTATAAAACAAACTGATTTTACCCCATCTTTAAAATGTCTAAACAATACAAGTAACATTTTTCTGTATTTTTTATTTTACGTTCCTAATAATTACGTCCTTCATTACACCCGTATAATTTCTGATTTACCCCTACGGGGGTAATTACCCCCAGCATAGGAACCCAGGTTCTAAGTACGTACGTACGTACATACCTACGTACGCTACAATTCTATACATAAAAAGTGGAGATTAAATAATAGTCATTATAAATTGAGATATTAAATGTGTAGGATTAAATGATTTATATGCACCAGTATTATGAACATAATCCATTATTTTTATAATCAGCAACAAAAAACGTTGACGTCAATTGGAAAAGAATATAATTTACTTTATGACAAGGTCTTCCGCACGTCATCTTTATATTAATTATAAGTAAATGGCAGGTAATAAATATTTGAAGCTATTATTATGTTAAAATTAAAACCATGTTATATTAATAATCTTGTGCAAACTTTTTATAAACTTTGGTCGGCGTGACCACCTTAAATCAAATTGTTTAGCCACACAGCCAGATCTAATGTTAGTTCAAAGAAGAATGACGAAACAGGCAATCGTTGCGTATGAACAATTTATGTGCCTATTAAAAATCAGCTTTTTAATTCTAGTGTCTTACTTATTTTTCTTTGTTGGATCTGACGTGGGATTTAAAGTTAACTAAAGAAAATCTATTGACCGAATAAATAAATAAGCAAGGAAGAGAGTTGAGAAGTCATTATTATTAGATATATCATTGATGTATTAAAAATCATCTTTAAAAAAATGTAACATAATTTAAAAAAATATTTAATAAACGCAACACACTCATAGCCCTAAGAAGGATTCCCTCGTATGTGCCACAGACATCGACAACACATATAAACACACACACACACACCCAGAACGAAAAAAAAAACATAAAAAATTTTACTTCATCGGGAATCGAACCGAGAAACCATTGACAGGTAACGTTGACAAAGACATATTTCAGCCAGATTGGTCATCTTTACCGAGTCTAGAAATCTATTCTTTGACGTAATGAGATATAGTCGAACAGACACCATACACAACTGGTTCTAAATAATAAATATAAATGCAATATTTTACAACTGGTCATAAATTCATAATACAACCTGCGCAAAAACTTTGAGATTAGTCAGTTTCAGCATAAAAAGAAAATAATGGTTATATTATTCAATGCAGATACTAAGAAATTCTAAAATCATCAACACGACCTCCAATTCGTCAAACCGTGAATTCGACGAAGGTTTTTGGACCTTCCGTTAAGAATTATTGCGTCACCAAATTATCTAACGTGTCTCTAACGTAAAAACATGTTCCGTATACTATGTAGAGAGATGTGGGGTAAAGCGTTTGAATTTTATTTAAAACAAAAAAATAAAAAATAAATGACACAAATAAACTGTTTCAAAACCCGACGTTCGTCAGTCGCAGTTTATACAGGTTTCGACAAATCACAGCNNNAAAAAAAGAAAGGTTGTGAAGTCCTGCTATAAACCATAAATCGTCGTTCATTGCTAGCTCGGGTAAGAGAGCCGAATTACTCGTATATTGAATTTTAAATGTTACGTAAACATCAAAATTCGAACTGCACGATACAAAGGGCCACTCTGAAAATCAGCAGCCATTATTTGTCGCGACCATTTTTCTGAGTACCGTACATTTTTGTCAATATCATTTGAGACCAACAAACAAAATAAGTAATAAAATAGTCTTGTAACTTTTATGTTCTAGTTCTAACGAACCAAAAAAAAACTGTCTTCCCAAAAACGATATTAAAAATTAAATATCGCACTGAATTAAAAATAAAAATATACATAATATATTTGAACAGCTCCTAAGTATAAAAAAATAATACCTATCAGAAGGATCCTTAAAACACATTTTTATTTTTTAACCTAAGGCTATTTGTCAAATAATGTTTTGACAAATAACACAAAGCATCTGACGTGACAAGATAAATTAGTCAATGTTTAATTTTTTTTTGTTCGTCGCCAACGTCCATAATTATACATAATTAATAATTATGGCAAGAGGTTCTCAACCTGCGGCCCGTGTGACGTATTTTGATCTCAAAACTTATAATTTTTTTTACATGAGTACTATGCATTACTGCAAGAACGACGGTAATGTTTTTGAAGCCTATGTGTCGATGTCACTTTCTTTGTAAGGCTCTACAGCCTAAACGGCTTGATAGTTTGGTACATTATGATTTATCATTAGATTTGTCTTGTGGGAATGACAGAGGTTATGAGAATTTTAACTATACAACCTTCCCCTCTCCCCATTTTTATGTTTCTAGTATAGTCATAATAGTTGAGGCTTTCATGAAATAGCCGTTTAAACTATATCGCCTAGAGTTATACAATTAATGAACACTTTGTTCATTATCATGCTAATTGCTACACGTAAGTATATTTCAACATTATTTTCCTGTTTAGTTCACGTTGGTTGCTTTCTAAACTCCCAACACACACTTAGACAATTGTTACATCTACAATTTTCCTATTACTTTGTAGTTTTCTACTTAAAATCACATTTTAAGTTTACAAAGTAAACTAAATAAAACAAGGAAATTCTTAGAACAAAATCTATCCTTTAACCGGCTATGTGATGCGGAATTTAAGAGATTTTTTACGACTGGAAAAAATGTTTAAAAGTAAAGTACTACCTACTTAAGTAAAGTATTCAAAACCGTGCAAGCCTTCGCCATGATTATCCCCTTGAGGTCAGAAAGATACAGGCAAAAATAGACCTTATAACGTAAGCGTAGCAGCGAGATTAGCTCGCCAATAGCTAATGACTTGACCGAATTCAACAATAATTGTAGGCTTCGAGGTAAAGCTGAGCAGACTGGAACTAATCATAAAAAATGTATGTGCTTTTCGTTTTACGAACTTTATACCTATAAAAATTGTTGTAAATTCAACACGCTTCCATATTCCCTTCTTTATGTTGCTCTGATCTTCTGATAAGCCTGAACATGTGCGATTGAGACTTCACGACTTGAACATTATGGAGAGCACATCGTGAACAGTATGCAGAAATAAATGTTAAACAATTAGGGATCATACCAGTAATTGTTGTTATTAAAAAGATAAACAAACAGCTTCTATAATGATCGTAATACCCGTGTAAACTGTAAAGATAATTAAAGACAATATTTTCCTTAGCATTTCAAAGCAATTCTAACTTAAAGTTAATAAAATAATAAAATTCCAACCACCAGAAAAAGCAAATTATATTGGAGTCTAATAAAAAACGAAACAATAAAGGACCAAGTTCAGCTCCTTGTAACACGCCTCAAGTGTTTATAAAGACATACGTAAGTAACACCCTTGACCCTGCCGTCATGACTCAGTTAGTACGCAACCAGCAACGCTTTATACCGACCTCTGGTTGATGATGGATTAAGGATGCAAAACATCCGAGGCACCGTGAGCAACATAATCAAAAGCCTTTGACTAGACGACAAGAATATTGTTGGGAGTTTGAGACGAGAAATCAATTTATTTCGACTGCGACACATGATATGTGTGCTAATGGGTCTAAGATCGAATTCTTATATTATCTTATTTACATTTTAATGTACTTTATTGCACTGTATTATATCATCTGCAAACTTGTATTTAAGCTGGTAAATATCTTGAACTTTTTATATTTTGTCAAATTTTTTTCTCAACATTTGTGAGATACGGTTTTATAGCGGAATTACAGAATAAGTGTAATAATCACGAAGTTTTTCATTCACGTGCTAGTTAGCTAGGTGATTATGCAAGTTAGATTTGAATCAGATGTTCATTCTATAACCTTGGGAGATCTTAGTTTTTCTTGTCTTACTATTTATTTAAAAGAGCATTGCGCTCTCGTTTCGCTTCGGGAAACAGATCAAGTTACATTTATTACTAGAATGTTCTAAAGGTAATTCTAGAGAAAAGAGGAGTAGCCTATCCCTGAGAGAAAGAAAGGAGTTTGAGAAAATTATCTGTATAAACATTAACAAAATTTTAATGATACAAATCTGTGAACTTGAAGCTTAGTTAATTACCCTCGAGGTATTATTTCTAAGTAAATTATTTTGGCAACTTTAAGGGACCATTGATAAAAGTCCATCTATAAGGGGCCAATAAAATATTATATGCTAAATAACATGTTACTTTTTTAATAGGAAGTGCTGCTTGAAGTCTACAATAGAAAAACAACTTCATAGAAGTTCTTGCTGGTATATTCTAACGGGATCACTCATTTAGGTATCACCGTAGCTTTCATGATTCATATGACTGATATTACTGTCGACATATTATGAATTGCCATAGTATCAGATACTGAAAAATTAATAACTTCTTTTATGGTTTTAAGATATCAAACGAGCTGACAGTGCCACCAACCCCTGCCGCCCACGGACACCGTAAAAACTCCGAGCAGGACTAAGGCGGACTGTAGTTGGGTATTAGGTCCTGTTAGTAATAGATGTTAATGAGAATATTAATTGTCGTTAATTCGTTAGTGTGTGGACCATCTTGCTTTGCAATGACATAAATATATTTGTTGTTAAATTTTTGGATGTTGTTAATTAGTTCACAAGACAAAATAACCAATTTGAATCTTGGGATTTGCAAAAGCGATACATCCGACTTTAAAAAAAAGTAACTTCAAAGTAATTTCAAATCAAGGGGCATTTACTAGAGTACCAAAAGTCAATTAATGTCGAAATCTATGAATTGAGAAACACGGTCGAATGCATGGTAAGATCGTTCTCAAGGACATTAGTAAGTTGATTGCAACAACTTCCTTTCTAAAACACGCATCAGCGAACAGTTGCTCAGATGTTATCGAGTTAACATGAGTTCAAAATGTAACTTGTGTCCCTCAGACGGGCGACTTTGATGCGACTAAATGTCGTAAACAGTAAATACAGAAGAGTCGCAGCCGCAGAGAATTTGGACGCACCTGTGTGCATTTTTTTACCTACAACGCTACACATTTGTAGCTCCGTTCCGTATTAAAATTCCTAAGATTCTGTATCATAGTTGCCATGACTACAAAGGAAGAAAAAGACTGTCCCAGACGGAGTTCCGAAATTTACCTCATCATTAAAGTTTCTGTTTTACTAAGAATCAATCTTTGAACGACATTCGGACATAATAATCATTGTAATATTACACGGGTCATCGTTTTAAGCAACTGTACGCCTTTAAACCTCATGCGACTTTTTGTCGCGGCGCTGTCGCACGTGTGTATAGGCATAGCTGTATTTCACTGCTCCGCTACAAGGTGATTCTCGTTACTCTAAAAATAACTAATTGCGCTTTCGACACACTAACTGTACGTGTGGTAACCGGGACGTATTTACCGAGTTACCAACGCTTAGAGAATTTCTTTATGAAGCGCTACAGATTTAGGTGAGTTCACACGACCCTCACATTCACTATAACGGGTACTCACACTTTTACCAAAAATTTTGTGCAATCTATAGTAATTATATAAAGTTGAAGAGTTTGTTTGACCGCGTTAATCTCAGGAACTACTGGACCGATTTGGAAAATCTTTTAGTGTACGATAGTGTATTTATTTAGGAAGGGTTTCGCCTATATGTATAACATCCCGCTAAGACGAATAGGAGAGGAGCAGCAATAAAAAATATTGCGACAACGGCACAATTACGCGGCCGGAGCCGCCGGCGATTGCTAGTAACTTGTACTTATAATTATAATGATACAAAGACACACAGACAAACACATGTAAAATAAAACTTTTAAAAGATCTTCAAAAACTGTTTAGTAGTTTTAGCGATAACAGAACTTATGCAATTATATTAACTGATAGTAGTCAATGTATGGTTAGGGTAACTTATAAAAAAAAATTAAGTTTAATTCTAGTAGCAAATGTCGGCAACCTGTGCTCGTATATTAAAAATTAACCGAAAAAAAGACATACTCATTTACGTCATGTAACTATAAAATATACTTTGTATAGTAAATAATTTTGGAGAAGATACAGCCAAAAAACTTTAGTACATCGAGCAAAAACAATAGATATAAAATATCACTTTTATAAATTATTATCTAAATCCGCATCCACAAAGTAACTTTTAAAATAATAACATTTTGTAACACGAGAAAATTCTGCAATTATAACACACAGTAACATTAATAAACAAGCGACGCAATAAATTTATGTATAGCGGAAAGATTCTTCTGCATGTTTTCGATAATTAACATGTGAAATGTTTCTAAATGTTGGGCAACATTACAAAACAAAACAACATCTGCTGACAAGTTACAATATAGAGTTGGCTACTGAGTGATTGCGGATTTTACATGAGAATAGAAATAAAGAAACTGCAATTAATAATAAAAATGTTAGATACTCATAGCCCCACGATATAATACCCTGTGTCATGGGTGCCATGGAACACAGAAATAAACGATGAACACATTTAAATCGAACATCACTCAAAATTTTCGCCGTGATGGGAATCGAACCCAGGACCCGTTGCACAGCAGATGATAACCATTGCGCCATACAGGTTGCCAGGCAATTACTCAGTTTGCAATCCAAAAACTTTATCAATGTTGACCGATTACCGATTTGGTAATGTTGCTTCCAAAAAAGGTAACTCGTGTTTGGATACTCCATCGCGTGAACGGAAACGTGTACTCAGTTTAATACCACTGTCCTTGTTATTATACTCATCTATACTATACAATATAGTACAACAATAGTTTCTTTGATTCTTTAGATGTTTACTGCATGTTTCTGCACTATTAATGGAATTCATTTTCTTTAATAATTTAAAATCAAACACCAATATGTCAAAGAGAAGATCATTTAAAAAATTATGTTACTTATCATCGTTTTAATAGAGTTCAAATTACGATGGTATCTCCTCAGAAAATTCTAGGTACGGCTTCGTATAAATTAACTATCACCGTAACATAACCGGTATGTACGAGTACCAAGGCGTACCATCTAAAAATAATTTTATTAGAAATCACTAGCGCTAGCGAGATACACCGCAGTAATGCGGGTTTATGAATGATTTCCGTATGTTTGTATCAACAATGAACACATAAAACCTTCCTAAGTTTAAACAAAATTAGATATAAGTAGCCCTTGAAGTTAATTAAACAATAAATCGTCAATACCGGAAATATCTTCAAAAAAAGCCAATAGTTGAACAAAACGCAATATATTTATCTATGGATGTTGCTATAAAACCATTATCACGACTTCAACAGCTTGCTAAAGTATGTCAGGGGTCGTAAGGTCACACTGTACGCAGATTATAATAACATTATGTTATGTTTATGTACTGAGTCAAAGCGAGCTTGTATGAAGCGCTGATTGTACAACGAATCATCTCGATAGAATCATGCAAATGACATTCAATTTGGATTGCACAGAGTGAGAGACATTTTGTCGATATCATCCAATGATAGTATAATAATAAACCTACAGATGTCATTAATGCGCCAGGTGTGAAAACACGAGGACTCAAATTGAAATGTTATTTCTTTAGTGTAAGAACGAGACAGGAAATAATTATCATAAAGACGATAAGGATGCATAAGATGTAGCGCGAAACATGTATAGTACAAAATATCAGGGGTATAAACGATCTTTAAGCCCACCTTAAACACAAAGAGAAATGAAATACAGTAAACTTCCACGCAATGCCAATAAATTCATTCCTAAAGCTCAATTCATAACTCCATAAAGATTGATCTAAATAGACAAGACTCAAGGTGAATCTAATGTAGTTATTACGTAACTCACTACAGATACAAATCTAGTACTCTTAAATAGTTGAAATTTTGTAAACTCATGACGTGGCAACCATGGCCTTATTTTAAAGTTGACCAAAATCTGATGTCCCTATTTAACGTATACCATAAGGTTATTACATGTAAAATGATAAAATTTAAATGATAAAATCTTAAACTTGTATCGTAACAAAAACTACGAAACTCTTCAATGATTTAAGAATAATAAAAAACCAATGAACATAATTGAACTTGAATAACCGAGCTCAAATATCGAAACAATAGGCTTTGATTGTAAGTCACCTGAGACGGCGAAATTCCCACGTGTGACGTCACGAAGCATATATGACTGCACTCCCACAGTTAATTACCTTGACCTAAGGTAAACGTCATTTAAAACTGGTTCAGTGACCTTTGGGAAATCAACAACATCGACCTCCAAATCTTTAACTTCATAGCTTTTAAAATGAGATGAATTAACCCAAAATACACAAACAGCGTTCATAGTCCGATTAGTTAGTGATCGTATATCGTCATACTAATTTTCGAGACTATTCCGAGATCAGTGTGTAAGATATGTTCTAAGATTTCTTAGTTGAGAGAAAAATCCGTTATGTATAATGTTGATGTTCCGTTGTTGTAGAACATCGGCCTGTACACTATGTTTATATTTCTTTATTATCAACTTTAATATGATACAGTTCTCCTCTCAACATACTATATCGTGGGAAAAAAGGCACGATGCAGGAATAGTTAAATATTTTAAATTTTATAACTTTGGACATCATATTTATGTTCTCATTCGTCGATATTAAAGGAGGACTATATTCAACAATTAATGTCTTATGGAGATCAGTGCTAAAGTTATGGAATGTTACTATTCAAATAAACATGAATAAAAAGTGGTCCAAAGTTAGACCCTTGAGGGACGCCCAGTGAACTAATGAACTTAAGAAACCACGGATTACACAAAACGAAGTACATTATAACTTTATCTAGAACATTATTGAATACATTAAGGTAGCCGTGCGTTTATAAGAACATTCGTAACTTTATTCAGTTGAATAAAACATAACCGATAATTAACTGAGA
Source organism: Lerema accius (assembly GCA_001278395.1). Lineage (NCBI taxonomy): Eukaryota > Metazoa > Arthropoda > Insecta > Lepidoptera > Hesperiidae > Lerema > Lerema accius. The sequence continues at coordinate 111,768 of LGAG01000298.1, read as the reverse complement.
GAAATAAAATTCAACCTTGACCCACCGAGGAAAACCGACCAGAACATGCGTTATTGAAGTAACGATACACGGCTGTAGGTTGTAGTAACTTAAATTATGCTGGTTTATATTAAAACCAGTAGGATAGAGGCTTTGTTCACGTGGACGTTTCGATAGACTTGAATTATAAAAATCTACGGCTACGTTTTTCTTCAGTAAACACCCGAAAAATGTTCAGGGCTATATTTCATGCGTTCTTAACGACTTTACAATAATTATTTGCCGTCTCTTTCGTATTCCAAAGTTTGATTAGAATATTTTTATCTTTGTGTATCTGTGGATGTAGTCATAAACTTATTTTATGTCGTTTGTAATTTTTTGCTATTGTGCATGAGGAAAAATGTGCTTATTTAGGCGCAAAAGATAATCTTTCCTTTTATGGTTTTATTACGTTACATTGAGCAAAACATTTTCTAAAATTTCCTCACCACAACTACTTCGTAAAAGGCAGTGTTAGATAATAAAAAAAACTTGGACAAAAAATTATCAACAAAATTCATCTTAGGGTTGAAGCGAATCGGTCTTCGACCAAAAGTTAACAAAAAAGTTCACAGAATAGAGACACGCAATTTATTTCGAAATCGGTGTGGTTTTATATACCGACGGTTTTATTGGCACCGTTATTTTGTGACATTCTCATATTAACACCATATCTGAAGCTCGTAAGAATAGACTACCACGAGACTCGTTTTGGCCCGTATCTCGAAAACTACAGAACAGATTTCGATACAATTGATACTGTTTTCTATGATGAAATAAATTCCTTCTTGATATTCCTTTGAATATTTTGTTTTCCAATATTACATACATACATCAAGATATATAACCTGCTTGAAGAATGGTCAAAAGAAACACGTGAGTGATTACATGATCACATTTTCGGTCGTTATTTTTTAAAGAACCATAAATACACAACTCAACGAGCAGTAACATAGCTGGTTGTTTCGGTCAACTTGACCGAATATAATTAGCCCAAGATAATTTGTTCCACCGCACGTGAAGCGGTTTTTGTAGTGGTAAGTATCTGCCTGATGGGTGAAATACCTCTAAAGATTAGAGGTTAGAGTCTAAATCATCAGTTTTTGGAAAAGGTTGAAACTTTAGCTAAAGAGGAAGCCGAGCAACGCATCGGTGATGATGATAGCTTTAGTTTGCAAGTGGATGACCCCTTACTACATCTGACAGATGATTTGACAACTGATAAAAAATATAAGAACAATCCCGAAAAAATAACGATAAGTGAAGTTGTAATCTAAAATGTTTAAGGGCACCTTAAAGACACTGTCATAAAGAGACCCATAATATAAGCAGAGACAAACTTTGAGGCAGCCATCAGCTAATTACGATGAAGAGAAACAAGCAAGCAAATTTCCATGATACAATTATATACGACTAGGCAAAATTTTGCGTTCAAAATCAGATGTTGTTGATGAGATGAGACACCTAGGTTGTAGGTATATAAGGCTCGCTGCTAACATGTAAACGGTTCCTTAATCAGCGATTAGGGATAGATTAAGTAGCTGATACTAGTTGCAAAAATACTGTTAAAAACAGTTTTACAGGTCCATCAGTTCTAATTTTCCACGTAACATGCCGTTTCACATACCTCGGAGCCAGCTAGCGAGCTAGCCAACGATGGCAACTTGTTGTGCAATGTTGCGCAACACAGGTACGGCCAGTATAAGATAAACCTTGGAGGCTAATTATGAGTTGTCGAGACAGTCTTGGAACTTTCCAGCTTTCTATTAATCGTCGTAACTTTCCTCCGTGTTCATGTTTTATTATCGTGGGGAAATCCTCGTGGATTCCTGTCCTTCGTGGGGGCGATGGACAGATTATGCCGGACTCCTAACTCGTAACTTTTCTTTACTATTTCAGTCGCTTGCAGTGAGCGAGAATTTGATAGTCCTGGCTGTCTTAAATTTCAGCATCCATAGATTTTGGTCTATATTTATGCAAGAAGAATTGCAACTGAGACTTAATTACAATTCCATAGTACCAGTTACAAGTACCCTCAGAGGACGATCTAAGATATTGCGGGAGGAAAATATAAGTACTTAAGCAATATTGTATACAGTCATGTCGAAGGAAGTTGAAACGTTGGAAATGCCAAAGGAAACAAAGATATTTTCCGCTGGAAGTTGTGACAGAGGAAAATCATTCTTCACAGATCAATATCACTGTATTACTAACTACGATATGCGTTATACAGTGTGATATACATATAAAAGAACATTGGAAAATCTTACCTTGATAACCGATGTTAAATCGTGCACACAATTTACGTAAACTTTAAACATCAACATGGGGAAACATGTGAATTTAACATGAAAGTCATAATACCGAAAAAAAATATACAGTGCATGCGAATCAAAGCGAGTACTCCGCACAGTAGATAAAAACTTATTACAAACACAGTAAGTTTGTCTAGAGACAATCTACCTAAAAGTACCTACTTAGAAGTACGTATTTTATTTTGAGTAGATATCCTACCTACTAACTACATTAGGCGTGGTCAAACAATCTAAATATACGTTAATGTTTCATGGCAACAATTTTTTACCGATTTGCCCCATCAACTGAGTTAATCAGTATGGACGGGGCAATCGTTTTTTTTTTAATGTAATTTGTTTCACGGACGTCAATGTTGCCCAGCTGACACGATCGAGGAAAACGGGACATTCTTCAATAAACGATCCTAAAATAAAGGTGTTAATTTAAGATACAATTTATGGCCGAGTAATAATTTTAACGATATGTATAAAATTGGATATTAGATATCATCTGATGAGATGATTGAACTTTGCACGATGGACCAAAAAGACAAGGTTGTGGGTAATTGTAGGTAATTAATGTAAAGGAGTGATCTGTTGTTATACATACGAGTAGTTGTAATATGAGATTAAATAAAAATGTTTAAGAAGCATGACGTATGGGGTTGGTAAAATTAAAGTAAAAAATTTAAATATCATGAGTATTTTATTCGGTATATAAACGAGCCGAATCTTATCTAATCAATCTTAGGTATATAAATTTAATCCTAAACACCTTAAGTAAATAGTATTTTTTCATTACGTCACTGATTAGGGGTTGTCCAATAATTAGGTGAGGCTTTCGGAGGCTGTCGAGCCGAATCTCATCGAATCTTACTTTTAGAAGTGCTCTCGCTTACTTGTTTTTCGAAAGATACTTGGTAAACTGCGTGAAAAATAGATAAGATTATTTAAAAAAATAATTAGTTTTGGGAAATAAGGGAGGGGGTCGAGCCGAATCCTCACATCTTATTATAAAATAAGAGGAAGTAGAAATATTATCATAGATTTCCATTCAAAGATTAGTATTCAAATACCATTAAGTATCAATGGCGACTGTACTTGAAAATTAGGTTTTCCGTGACTTGCATAACTTATTTTGGAGGTTAAATCTTTTATAAATTAAGGTTAAATCAATGACATCAAGTACAAAGTATCAAAGTTATAATAAAACCAAAACTTGTCATTTTTTAAATGCCAAAGTCAAAGTTATATTTATTTATGACAGACAGCCCGATTAATTGCAAATATTTTTAGAACGATATTATCCTGTTACAAAATACCAATTAATTTAATATTACTATTATAATTTAACCTCTATTACATCTAAAAATATACCCTGACTTTAAACACAGCTATTAATATTCTTTAGTTTAATGTCAGATTTTAATAAGGAAACTCCAAAGCAGAATTATGGCGCGCGGTGGTCTTCTACTATAGGTACCCAAAGCGATTAATTAAAACTATATAGCTTAAATATCAGTTGCAATATTAGATAATTATCTCACAGCAGTAGACGGGAAGCAAATAAACCTGTCATCTGTCTGTCTGTCATACAAACTTTCAAACGTTTGCGTTCACCACATTCATGCGTCAAATTCAGAAGTAATCAATTGAATTACGCAACTTCGGGCGTAGTCGGAAATTGGATGGATAGCTACAACTGGTTATGTTTTAGCACTTCTGTACTTCGGTGGATACGTTGATCAGGTTATTATTAAATAAGTCAATAATCGAAGCGTTTGGGTGGCATAATAAAAAAAAATAAAAAAAGTAAAACTATGTTTATCACTACCACCAATTCATATACTAGTAACATGTTACTATTCTGTAGGCTTCCTTACTCATTCATAGATAAAAATAACCCACACTAGAATTCCCTTCACCGCGGTCCAATGCAGCACACTTATACACATAAGCAGACTCCCAGATCATAAATTCATCATTTAATTTTTTGACTCCTATTGAATCGAATGCAGGATTCTGAAGGGCAGGTCAGCATAACCATTGCGCCATACATATCAAGAATAGAAAGAGAGTTCCTAACCCAATCAGCCATGTATGAGTTGCTAACGAGACATGTCAATTTAACTCAATATGTGTGATATAAAAGAAATTGCGTGTACAGCATCAATATCCTAAGTTCGGGCGCCAGCAGAGAAATCGCGCGAAACGGTGTCAGAAATAATATTTTTTCTCTTTTTTCCCTTTCACTCGTTATGTCGTGTTCATGTGATACTTTATTACGTCTTGCTCTTAATGGATCGTTTTATTATTCGTTCAACACGTGATCTGACTCATAGCCTTCATATTATTAGGGTTTCGTATAAAAACAGGGAAAATAGGACCTTTATGAAAGACATCCATGTTCAGATCTCTATCAAATTGCTTTATTCCTCTAATGAAAAGTTTAAAAAGGGACAATTAAAAACTTTTAGTGCAACCTTATTTCACAAGACATTACGGTCTATTTGCTGGAATAAAAGACAAAAATATTTTTCCAATTTTCAAAATGTCCAGTTTGGATTGGATAGATTCCAATAGTGTTTTATGCGATAACAGACTAGAATTTCAAAATATTTTGGCCTTTTTTAAGATCAAATATGATTCGTTGTGTGGCCTAGAAGGGAATGTGAAGAAACATTATACATAATTTAAAAACTCAATAATAATTTTAAAACTTTTAGAAAATATCATTTGCTTCTTTGTATAATTATTAGTGATGCAAATTAAAGTGGAGATCTTTGAACTGCCACGCAAACTGAGAACAAGAGTAATCTATCAGTGGTTGTGACATCAAATTGTTATTACAATTACATTATATTATAACAAAAGGTCTGTGTCGTCATTGTAATTGTAATCATGAGATAATTGAAGGTTAGATCATTAGATGTTATTCAACAATAATATCATTACAACACAATGCAATACATTTGAATAGACAAAGATACGTAGGTATGTTATTTGTAAGAGTAAAGAGTCATTTAAAAAAAATATCTTTTGTCGTTTCATGTTTACTCCTTCCAGCTACATAAACGTTTTGTAATTTAAAAAAATCTAAGCAAAAAAATAATAGATTCCAAGAAATGACTCCGAATTATTCTGACTCAACAAAAACCACTGAATTACTACAATCCAAGGGGGCATAAGACCATAAATAGAGAGTTTCAGCTATCCAACAGGACCTCTAGGACTGTAGACCGAAAGAGGACTTCAGTACTATACTATATGCCACCACAATAAAGACTTTTGGAACAATGCAACGTAAAAAATCGCAATTGCAGCAGCGTTACGACTACTTGCGACAGTTTGTCGTCCGATTGTCGCTTTTTCATTCACTCTAACAACTCGATCAATCAATAACGATAGACACTAACTGTCAATGGCCGAGATTTTTACTTGGGAAAAAATTTACAAATTGCATTTAACAATATTTCAACACTCAAAATCTTAGTTGTACCAATGATGTCTATTGGCAATTTTCGTAATGAGCAATTATATTTGAAATTGTAACTGGTTAATTCTGAATCGGATTTAAGTTATAAGGTTCTGTATATAGCATTATGTACGAGTCATAATACATTTATTCAGAAAGAAGCGTTCATTTCCCGATAATTTGTGATGATTTATTGATTTTTGAGTATTTCTCATTTTTGATGAGATGTCGTGAGATATCGCTCAAACCCCTCTAAATTACCCAAATTCGCGTGAAATTCAACA
>LGAG01000298.1:43851-68911 GCA_001278395.1 Lerema accius | reverse complement strand
CCCCAAAACTGATCTACTGCCAATTATTATTTATTTTAAATTCCGGTGTGATCGACTAAAACTTTACCATTCCAGTTCAAATTTTCAGCCTTTATTTTATCATCTAGTTGGTTAAACAGAAAGGTGACGTAATCCTAAAACAAAAATTTTACAGTACCTACGGCCATTTAAAAAGTTTTTTTCTTTTTAAATTTTAATATAAGTACTTATTTCTGAAAGTTCAGTAGTATATATAAGTGTTATATCATTTTTTAGGTATTTGCGTAAATTTTAAGATAGGGTATGTAGTTTTATTAATAATTTAAAGGAAAGGGCAGTTCTAGCAAGAAATGTCATTTTTCTTCATAATTAAACAAATTTTCTGGTCATATTTCAAAATCAATCATTATTGTGTATAAATTACAACCACAATTAATGAAAAAAAATGACACTTTTCGAAAAAAAAACATTTTTCTCTATAAAAATGTTGTTCTCTTTACGCAGTAGGTATTCTGAGGGATGACACTATTCTTTAAAATTGAACATGTACTCGTTTTCATTGACGTGTTGCAAGTGGTAAAGTGACGTTTTTTTCATAAGACAGGGTTTGACTACAAAATGCCAAAACGACACTTGCGACATTTAGTATGCTTGCAGTGCAATTTCAAGAAATTTCTTTTATCCGTATGATAGAACGTTACTAAAAGACTCGTTTTCAATAATAATCTCGTTTTTGAAAAAATTTGGATTATGTCACCTTTCTGTTTAACCGACGATCTATTAAATCCTATGAAACAAATATTTTAAACCTAATTTTTTGCTAAATTTAAAGGAAATACTGAATATTCGCATTCGCATTCGCATTCGCGAATGTCGGTGGCAGATACTCGCATTCGCATTCGCATTCGCGAATGTTAAAATAAAGGCATTCGTTACATCACTAATGCCTACACTAATAGGTCTAGTCTGCAGATAGGCACACGTTTTCGCCAACTGCCAATCAGCTTATCTTGTCCCAGTTAGGGTATGGAAGATAATAGTTTTATTCTCTCTTCTGATTCTCTATTCCCATATCTCTCTTGGACCTAAAGCCTACAACGAATCGGTAATCTCTTTGGTGCTACTGAAGTCCATGGAATATGGTGTCCACTTACCCTCTCATGACTTGTCTACTCTCTCCTGCTGTCTTCTCTTTAGTTTTTACTTAATCAAATAGTTGGTTTTTCTATACTCATCGATCCAACGAATGTGTTGAGGCGAAATATTCCGAAGTATTAACATACAAAACAAGACGACTGTAACATACCGTGAATGTCCGCGTTGACTCGTGCACGTCAACTCGTATTGTACACACGAGGATGATACAGTCATGTAAATTTTATGTAAATTTTAACAACTACGCTCTCGGAATAGGGTTTACTGTTTTTACATGCGCCTCTTGTTTTGGGGATTTGTGGGACTGAGTGATTGATTCCTTGTAGTCTTTTTGGTGCCAGATAAATGGAATTGGTGTGGTGTTATATGATCCTGAAGGATACGCATATATTACGCTGGAATTTTCCTGGATGGACTAACCACTACTCCAGTGGTAAACAAAATATATTGATTCCCTATGTTGTGGGTGCCATGCACAACACAGAAATACACAAACATACACTTAGACTGATCACAGAAATTTAAATTAATTATTTAAATTTCGGCCCCGCGGGATTCGAACCCAGGACCCTTTGAACGGCGATCTGGCGTGGTAACCATTGCGCCATACGGTTTGAAGGTTAAGCTATATAAAAAAAATGCGGAGACAATAGCTAAGTTGGAATAAAGCTACATACAATATACATACATGTGTAGATCCACAAATAATAAAGACGTGGACACAACACTTTTTCCTTTAACGTTCAACCCGACATAGACAATGATGTCGCGTGTAAGCCCTCGGACCTAAGAGGACAATTACTAGTTTCCTCGAGCACTTGATAGCACTAATGACGGCTGGCTGAGATTATCACACGCTACGCAACTGCGTTTTAACTGTTATATCGACGTTTAGGAACACTTACAAATTGTAATAACGATAGATACTCCCCTTAATAGGGTTCCCTGTGTCGTGGGTGTCATGGATAACAGAATAAGACAGAGGCCTCTAAGAGGAACAACAAAGAATAGACCAGAAATTGTAATAGATCATTCAATCTTTCACCTAACTGGGAATCGAACCAAAGACCCAGTAATTAGTGCTCCGGCTTGGTAACTATTGCGCCATATTTATTGTAAGTTGACGAAGTAATACAATAACAGATCAAAAATACCATTGCAAACGCTACGCTAGTAAAACAATATAATTAAAAACGTTTATGATTAGTATCAATCCTGGTGGGTAGCATGGAATACAGTTCCCAATTCTTTGCCGGCAGACCAGCCTATTGTAAAAGCGACAGAAAGCGGCAGTTTAGTGTTGGAAGTTGTACGTGAGATTTCTGTTATCAGTTGTATATGACGTCATTAAAGTTATTACCGATATTATTTTACCGTGAAGCCTGTCTGGCTAGCTAATCAGCTCTAGCTTACGTCGGCAGTCAAACGACTCGTCGTGTTCCGTCTTGAGAGCCATAAAACCCGATGTTAAGGCTTCTTCAATATTTTGGCTATTTACATCTTGACGATTCCGACAACGGTTTGGGTCGGTACAAAGATTTATACATTTTTTTGTCGGATATTTGAAATTCTAAATTCAGATATCCAGATTATATCCGCCTTTATTAAAGTCAAAGGAAGTCAAAATACGGATAAGTCGGATTTCAGATAATTCGGACTTGAAACTCTAGTACGTAAGAGATTCGATTAATAGGAAAATCAAATGTTCCACATCTGAAAGGTTTTCTTCACGGTTAGTTAGAGGTACCGTAATAAAAAATCCGTTTTGACGGGCTCTAGAGCCCAAGCGGTTGAACTGATTTCAGCATTGAGGTGTCATTGCGTGTACATCTACATAGGGTATACGATTTTTGATCCCCACTTCCCCCAAATATTTAGCCGTCGAATTTTTTGATTCTATATTAATATTACTTTAGATACTTTCCTTACAAGGTATGTTCTTTTATGTTCCATTTCCTTAATTCTTAAAAATCGATACGGTTTCTAATACGCTGAATATTTAGTTAAATGAAGTTTAATTTGCTGTCTGTAGCTAAATAATCGTATTAACCTTTCTTCCGTCCTTCAACCTACTAAATATAAGACCACTCAAAGATGACAGAAATTGACTTCTCTTGCGTAGAGTGCTCGGGTACTTGAAAATCTCGCATCGTTTGAGTCTATTTTGAACCGTATTCTGTCAATATTTAGAGTTAAATTTTAACTGCTCAAAATAATTTGATACTTCTATGTCGCTTCAATTAGGTCACTAGATTGAGAGCTAGAAATAAATCGGTTTATGATATTTAGAACTCTATTGGGTGGTGATTAAATCGTTAATGCGGTTAATATTTCAAGTTGCTATCTACGCGGGTGGTCGGGTTTCAGAATAGTAGTGAATACTACGTCATAATTTTTATTTTGTTTCATCTCAGACAACAATTATCTCTTTGCATACTACTCGACTACATATGCCTAGAGAGAAGAGTAGATATGAAATGTCACATTCAGATTTGAGCTTTATGTGAATAACGTTCAGTTCATTTTAAATTAACAGCCGAAACATGCCGACTCTTGAGAAATACCCTCATCTTGAGTGGGTTTACGGGTGTTTGTTTAATTTCCAACTTTATTGCATAAGCTTAGGGTGTATTGTTCTTAAGATTGGCCGGCTCGTGTTGACCGAACAAGTTTGTCTTACTATTATGCTGTTGTAGACAATATAGCTTGTCTAGATTTAGACTAGTGCTGGGCTATTTCTGTTTCGACTAAATATAGTCTAGGAACTATTTTTATCCGACCTCAAATAGATTATCCTACGGTAGTTTGTTAAACTTTCATATGTTCATCGATTTTGTCCGGTTCTTAGCTTTTGTATACCAAATCTACTACGTATATCTCTGCCAGTCCACTACGTACTGAAATTCTATTAATGCCACTATTTAGACAGTAAGCACACTTAAATTAAACGTGAGAATTGTTCTTTCTATGATGCGAATATAGTATTCAAATATTGCAACATAAGTATAGTTTGCCAGTAGTAATGTGTTTCAAGGCTGGCGCTGGAGATTTGTTTGTTATTACTAGGTTTGGCTGCTGTACAAAGATAATACGAACACTTTTCTATACAGTCCTTTTATTGTACGTTTATTGATGACCGTGTTGGACTTTGGATCTTGTTAGGTATGGCTCTGTTTGTCTATGGTTGGGATTTGGAATTTGAGAGGTCAAATTCGAAATTTAATTTTTTTTTTTCGTCTCAGGAAAATATTCCATATTATTTAAAAACGCACAGAATTCAGATTTCAAATTTCATTTCGTCTTAGGAACGTCAGAATTTACAATATAAATTAGATTGTAAAATTAAAAAATAATTTACATAATTGATAATGTTAAAAAGCTTATAGCAATTCCTAATGTCTTCTTAGATAATAGGTACCTATCATATCATCGGCTTTATGATTATGAAAGACAAATACGTCATACTTAAGCTAGGGTTGGCCGGGAGGAACAAAAACCGGAAAAAATGCTCAATAATATTAGTGTGTTTGTCATGAATTATGTTAACATTGTGTTATTATTATTATGTTACAAGCTTTGATTGTAGTTTGGCATTTTTTCCTCAGAATTTTTTTCCTCTCGGCCAACACTCCCTTACTTAGGCTTATTTATTTGTATTTCATAAAGCTAATGATATGGATTGTCTATCAAGACCTTAGTAAGTTTTAATGTAACGTTTTTTTTTTTAAATTTCATTTTATGTTATTTATATTATTTAAAAATTTTACGTTCGTTAAGTATTATTTAGCTATTAATTCCCAAGACGAAATGAATGATTTGAATTTGAAAATGTGTGTTAATCTCCACGTGTGTGTGTGTTGTCCGACAGGTGGTTGTGTGCGTAGCGTGCGGCGGCGGCGGTTTAGCGGCAGCAGCGGAGCGAGCGGTACCGGAGCGGCGGCACCATGAACGAACTGGACAGCCTGCGGCAGGAGGCCGAGACCCTCAAGAATGCTATCCGGGTAACTCTCTATCTATCTTACACTAGAAGTCGCCGGCGCCGCGGCGGCTCCGCCAGCGTAATTTTCCCGTTTCTGGAAAAAATTTTTTGCTGCTCCTCCCCTATTCATCTTAGGGTGATTTTATATAGCCTATAGGATTCCTCGATTAATGGACTATCTTACACTGAAAGAATTTTTCAAATCGGTCCAATAGTTCCTGAGATTAGCGCGTTCAAACAAACAAACTCTTCAGCTTTATACGAGTAGATTGGACAAACCATGGCAAAGGTCCTTTGCTATGATTATAATTTTGAATAGTTTTGCTGGTCTATTGAAGTGTATTGACATCAGCAATGCCTATCGAATGTAACTGGTCCTAAATTATACTCGGGCCTTATAAAATTGATATTTTTTTTTATTAAAATCTATCCATCACCTTTAGAAAATTCTTATCATATTGGACAACTCTTGCTATGTCGGCATTACAAATTTTTCAATTACAATCCCTTGAAGTGTCTATATTAGCTCAACCAACTAGATCCAACCCCATTCCAGGGTTGCCTAAGCCCTATTTGGATGGCCCTACGTATTTAAATAGATTATGATCATAATAATTACTATCTCGATCCAATTACACGCGTCGTGTACAGACAGCGTGCAAACTTGACAGCTGACAGTTGACAGACAGTAATGACAGGAGCATGACATGTCGGTTTACGTTCTAAAGTATCGTATCACAACCTGCCAGTGAACTTGACACTGTTTTTGAACGAAAGCGAAATCCTATTACACTTAACAACTCGGTTGGGACATTGCCAAAATAATAGTAGACTTGATATAATCAAGTGAATTCATTTGGTATGGACGTACACGTCGTACGTCGTACGCATCTCTTATAATGTATGTGTGTATATATTTGAAGTTTTTTTTTTCTTTTTTCAGTACATTTTTAAAAATGTTGCAGGCTTGTGCGAGGTTGTTATATTGGATAGAAGGGAATAAAGCTAGATTTTGTTTGAAGTAATATGTTTTACAAACCTTTTTTTTTTAATGCAAATCTCACACGTTCCATGAGTGGGCTTACGCACGTAATTTTTTTTATCCTATTCCCGTTTTGTATTGAGGATAAGACAGGGGAAAAAAACCCCCCTTTTTTTTTTTAAATAACACAAACATTTTAATTACAATTTTTCTTATGACCTCAGTGGAATCGATTAACAATTTAAATTTACCAGCCTGGATATTAAACGTCAAAACTACTCTTTTGTTTGATTTAAAGACGCTTTGATCGTATTTTGACAGAACACCAAGTCTTCTAGTATACCTATCTATATCAAGATGAAATTTGCAGATACATGTCCTTCCAATCGGCATTGAATACTTAAAACGAGGGTTGCCAACCTCGAGTTGTTTACGCGTCGGTGTGGAATGGATTAGTTGTGTGGGCGTGAGATAATATCAAGCTGTTTGTTTCGTTCCCAATACGAGGATACTCGGGTAGTATCACGTCGGCGCCAGGTATGAGGAAATATACTTTGTAGGGAGGGGATAATTAAAGAAGATGTGGTAACTACAACGTTGTCAGATTTTCTTTGTGGCCAGACGGGATTTTCGGGGTACGATTCCCGGCCGAGGCAGATATTCATGTGACAGATAGATGTTTGTTCTCGGGTCATGGGTGTTAGTGATGTGTTATTTGTGTTGTCCATGTTACCCGCGACACAGAATCCTACTGAGGGTATGAGTGTGTTAGCGTTTATTTATTTATTTACATAATGTAACAGGATTGACATACGTACAAACGCTCGAAAAATAGTACTGCCTATCTGGCGCAGAAGGGTAAAATTTTGGTCCTTCGAGCCTATATAAAAAATCTGATTTCATTGTGAAAATTGTTTAAGTAATAAATATAAAAATGACAAATTTTTATAAACTACTGATTTAACTTCAGCTCAAGTTGACAAAACTTTTGGTCCTTCGTGCAGACAGTCGTGTAAAAATTTGTAAAAGTCTTAATACAAATTCAGCAACATTTAAATCTCTATCCCCCTAAAGGCCAATGACCAATTATTCAACAAAACAAATTAGTCTAAGATTTATTTATCTGTTTCATTCGTGTCCGGAAACAATAAAAAATTGGTATAGGTGAGTGTCAGGAATCGAATTTAGTAATGAATTTATGAGTTGGCGTTTTTCATATTGATTTATTTGTATGACATCATAGCCAGATGACCCCAGATGGTCCAAATTCAACCATAACTAATTAAGTCAAATATAAATAACAGATATAGACCCATTCGATTATACCTTACTTACTGGAAGATTGGTTTTTAAGAATAAATTAAAAGATGGCAATGTGAATGTCAACTGTCTGTATAAGAGCCTTACGATAGTGTGTTGTTTACTTATATAACGTGTAATTGTGTGAGTTTCGCTTTAAATTAAAAAATATATTAAATAACTTAATATAAACTTAGAATCGTAGAATCTTTTACGAATTAATACATAATACATTAGATACAAAATTAAACCTTGCGACGAAAACAATAAGATTAAGTTTGCACCGTATCTTATCCTTTAAACCTTTAATCGGTGATAGCGTTGTATCTTTTCGCCGAAAAATAACTATTTCTAGAATTTGTAATCTGGCCATCAGTAAAAAGGTTTGTTGAATAACAATCGATCATATTGTAGACTTTATTGCACATAGATTTTAGGGCGAATTTAAAATCATTTAATTGTTACTTAGGCAAAAAGGCGCGGGGGGGATAAAAATATCTTCTTATTAACTCTAAGAGGAGCTTATTTTCAATTTATTGTCTGTTCTAGTATAACGTGGAAACTACTGTATCGATTTAAATGAAACTTGGTATGTTTGTAGGTAAAATGCCGAGGATGTTTAATAGGATACATTTTATCCCAAAAGTGGTTCTGTTTCCACGGGATTACAGATTCACCGAAGCGAAGCGAGGGCGGATCCATTGTTTAAAAATGAAAGTAAACTAAAACGCGGTCGAGGCTGTTGAAATTTTTAGGAAATTCAATGTACCTATAGAAAGAAGTATTAGTATAGCAATTTCAAGTATTCAACTGTATTACATAGAAACTGAAGTACTGAATTCGAAGAGCGTTAGGGTGGTTTGAGACTAGCGATTTGCACGCGCGTATAAGCTCGTCTTTGGAAGCGCACGTAGGCACGTATAGGCGCGCCTTTTGACACACGCGCAACTTGTACGAGCGTTGACGCGCTTCTAAGCTCGTATCAATGTTGATACTGACAGAACGACGTTACCGGTTCGAGCAAACACGCCGAAATATGGCAGTTTACACGTCCTGTTGTTTGAAGCGCGTATCATAGCGTGCGTGTAACGGCGTATGCTGAAACGACCGTATACGCGCAGAATAATACGCTAGTCTGAAACCACACTAAGGTGCGTAGGCGGCGTGGACGTACATAAAGCATAGCAAACGTCCAAATTCCCACAACAACCATTTCGCGAAACACATGGACGCCACAGATCTATACTGATAGACTACATACATCTATTTGACTACGTCGGCGAAATACTGAAACACTAGAAATAGGGGGTTAATACAATTTTTTAAACCAGTAGATATCTTTATATTATTATTTCGATTTTCGTTACCGTTTGAAATTATTGCAGTCACCAACGCGTTTGAGATTAGGTATACGTAATGTTTATGTAGGACTAGACGACGCCCACGGCTTCGCACGCGGAAGAGTAGTTAAAAATATATATTGCATTTATCCCAAGGGAACCTATAATCAGGATACAATCTATCTCATGTCCTATTCCTGGATGCAACCTATCTGTGTGCCAAGTTTCAGCCTTATCCGTTTAACGGTTAGAGCGTGGAAGACGTACAAACATACACATATAAATACATGAATTTCGACCAAATTTTATTACCATTAAAATGTTTCTAGTGAGTTAATCTTAAAATATAGACATATACTGTCGCGGACATTTTGTTAGATCATTTAAAGCGGAATAATTCTTCCATACATATTTTTTTGATATCTTGAACCGTTTTCGCAGCGCACGCAACGGAAGCCCTCAAAGATGAATAATTTTCCCCGTTTTTTCCACATTTTCCATTATTTCTTCGCTTCTATGAGTTGCAGCGTGGTGTTATTTAGCCTTTTCCTCGATACATGGTCTATTCAACACAGAAAGATTTTTTCAAATCGGTCCAGTAGTTCCTGAGATTAGCGCGTTCAAACAAACAAACAAACAAACAAACTCTTGAGCTTTATAATATTAATATAGATTGCATAAAGGTAGGTAAATTTTATCCATAATATGTGCTTAAAATTAATGTCATTTAGAAAATAAATTGACACTTACACAGTCGCAGTTTTTTGTAATGGTGTTGCGCTACAAGGTCCATAGATGGCGTTAAGAATAGGTTCCATTTCTAATCGTATAGATGGCGCTGTAACATTTAACTTATTGATTCTTTCGATCCTGATCCAGACTTTATGAGTTATCCTCGAATTTCGACGAAATAACAAGTCCTTTGGTTATTATTACTGCGTGTTATTTCATATTGAAATGTCAAAACGATCAGCCCTTTATATTACTAAGTATTGTTTCCGAAAAATCCCTTATTCATGCTTCCATGACATAGCAATTTGAGGTCCTGTAATGGTGACTTGCGAGTTACACACTTATCAGGGGACTAGACAGAGGCTTCATCCAGTATTAAATAAAATTATAAACCTAAATTATGTGTATGAGTAATGTTATCTATTTACATTGCGTTTGGTTAAGATAAAAGAGTTGAGAACCATTTTCATTTGATAACCTTTTTTGACTACCATTTGGAGAACACGGGTAACGGTTCTTAAAATTTTTAAAATTTATTTGTCTGAATAAATATGTTAATAACTAAAATTATATTCAGGTAGATATTACTGTTTTAACGTGAAGTGGGAAAAAAAATCGTGTCAAGCGCTAATACTAGTCCACCTAAATTAAATTAAAACTATGACCATATTGGTTCGGATATCGCCGTATGCCTTATCTTAACTAGAGTCTAAATAACAAACGTGTGTGTCCCTCTATCGCAGGATGCCAGGAAAGCGGCGTGTGACACGTCGCTCGCGCAGGCGACAGCCAACCTGGAGCCGATCGGGCGCATCCAGATGCGCACGCGCAGGACGTTGCGCGGCCACCTCGCCAAGATCTACGCCATGCACTGGGGCAGCGACTCTAGGTAAGTTAGAGACCGGAATGACGTGTAAGATTCATCTCATCCATCCATCCAAGTCTTTGAAACTCCACTGTTGGATATAAACCAATGTTTTTCCATCTAATAAATAACCTGAACACAGGCGAAAAAATATATAGACTGAGACTTCGGAACAAATGATAGTAGTAGAAAAAAACTAACGTACTCGTACTTATCAAATCACAACAGTACATTGTTTGACAGGCCGTGATCTGTGACATACGTCACATCGTAAAAACTTGACTCAATTTTTTTGTTCTAAAGACTAAGTCATTTTTTGGTGTGAGAACCTGAACAGGTCAAAATCACCACTAATTCACATACTACTCGTTGACGGGTTTTTAGGACAATTAACATGTCGGTGATAAAAATCATGCGGCAGTAGAAATCTTTGAAAGTCGGTACTTGTGAAACTGTGATAAGAAAATCTGTGGATTGTTTTATCTTTATCCATGACACGTCCGTTAACAGACACTATTGGCTGCTTGGTTCTAATTGATTTTTTCCATGCTGTCTCTATACAATCATTTTGTAGTAGTTTTAAAACTTTTAAATCGATTGCAAACAGTTTACTTTGAATGTGATTTTGGAGATTGCGATATTTTTTTTTTAATTTATCAACATCATTCCAAATTCTTACTATACAGTAAGAATTAGTATATACTTCTTCTTGGATCGTGAAAAAAAAAATCTTTTAAATACCGATAAAATTTTTGATCACATACCGTTAAAATTATTTTAAATTTTAATGTTCTTAACTTACCCCTTTATACCCCGTTTGACTTATCACATTAGTCAAATTTCGACCTTAAAGGTTCGCCAATACAATTTATTATTTGTTACAACGACTCAGATAGGTGTTCCATTTCAATTCGATTCAATTGATCGGCAGGATGTATTCGACGCATTCCATCGATATACATACCGACTGACCAAGTTTCGTCTCCCACGCAACAACCATTGGATTTAGCGATACTGTAATAAAGTTATTGAAATTACTTGCGACTAACATAATGGCATGTTTATGTGACTACTAGACGATACCCGCGGCTTTGCCCGCAAATGAGTGGAATTCACCCTAAGGGAACCTATAAACGGGATAAAATATGTCCTATTCCTTGATCCAAACTATCTGTGTGCCAAGTTTCAGCTTAATCCGTTCAACGGTTAGAGCGTGCATGACCCACAAACATCCAGACATCCTTACAAACATACACATTTATAATATTAATAGAATTAGTAGAATTAATTCATTGCCAATTTTTATTTGTGTAGTTCCAAGTACAATCTTACAAGATTGGTGCTCGTCTTTTGCAATATTTTTGACGAGTTTATGTACGTATGTGTTTATAATAGACGTCGTGTACATGATACTACAAGAAATTATATGTTGAGTTGTTTTAGAACGAATTTAATTGCTATTATAGGAAGATGATTGAACGAATTGTTTACCAAAAATATCTAAACATTATCTTCATGCTTGGATACAATTGTCGTTACCATTAATTGTTGAATAATTCCATCCTGATGTTCAATTCTACTTTGAGTAGGACTATTGTACTGTTAGAGCATAGGTTTCTTTTTTCTTTATGGCATGGCAACAACTTTTTTGTTACTGTGTCTGATTTGTCAGATATTAAAATGGAAGTTTTTTATACTCGTTTGTCAAAAATTTCCATTAGAAAAAGTTATTAATAATGATCTGCAGAGCCTCGAAATGTAACACATTACAGGATTGTCGGGATAAATTGCTAGTGACAATGAAATCGACGGGCGGTAGAATTGTCTATCTATCTTTAGAGATTTCCGCGTAACGCGCGAAAAGTTGTTTTACGAGGGAGCACTAGAAAATTTTCCAACGACGTCAGTTCCTCGGGAAGATGTAAAGTTTTATCACAATATAGAGAGACTAACAGTAGTTAAATTCGTTTCTGATACCTACGCTCGACGGGTGTGTACACATCTTAACGCTATCGTTCTAAAAAAACAAAAAAAAATCCAATTTAATGTTTGTTAGGTGTCAGTAGATAAAATGTTACTAATTTAAGTTAATTTCTATTAAATTTGCATGCCTCAAATCTGGCAAATGTCAGCGCCAATATTATTGTTAAGATCTTCATGAACCACATTTTGCAAATAAATCATTTCATTTCATAAACCATTTCCTCCAGAAGTCAAAATCCTTATCGGTGAACAGTGTGTATGTGTGCGTTGTTCGAGCGTACTCCTTATGGAGTTTAACTACTGTTAGTTTCTCTATGTCATAGTTGTATCTAAAACTAGACGACACACCTGACTTCGCTCTCAAAAAAGTGGTTTCAGAAAAGATACGGGAATTCATCTAATTCGCCGTAAGGAAACTTATTTCTAAGATATTATTATGACCCAGGACAAACTGTCAATGGTTGACGTTTTAGTCATAAACAGTCACATCATTTTAGGAGAACGTACAATCGGGATAAAATCTATCCTATGTTCAATTCTTGGACGTGATGCATGTGCGTGAATGACATCCAAATGTCCAAACAACCAAATTATCTTCACAAACGTTCACACTTATAATATTAGTAGGACATAGTTTCAGTATACCTGTAGAATGAATCTATAATCTAAACTAATATATAAAGCTGAAGAGTTTGTTTGTTTGTTTGAACGCGCTAATCTCAGGAACTACTGGACCGATTTGTAAAATTCTTTTAGTGTTAGATAGTCCATTTATCGAGGAAACTTATAGGCTATATAACATCACGCTATGATGAATAGGTGAGGAGCAGCAATACAAAATAATCCAGAAACGGGAAAATTACGCGGGCGGAGCCGCCGGCGACTTGTAGTGGTATATAATATGGTGTAGTGTGGGTTCGCTGCGGTCGGTTGGCAGCAATCGATTCGTTTTCCTTATTTTCCTCGATCCCTCCACTTCTTAGTACTCGTTTGAATCCTCAATTTTCATAGAATAACAATGTATCGGCTACACCGTTTCGTATTAGAGTCTCGCACGGCAATTCGGAATATTATTTCGATTTATATCGACCGACGCATGTCGTCATAGCTCGATGTGTTTTTGTGTAATGCTCGTGGAAAGATAGCCGTTGTGCAATGTTAAATATGAGTTTGATTCGCTGAGATCTGTTTGAGGAGATAAACATGGTTAATACTTAATAGTCATGTTCTTTGATTTTGGTCGAAAAATACGTCGTAGTTATAAATGATGGTTAAAAATATTTTTTATGACGACAAACTTTTTTAAGGGACAATTGAAGTATTAATAATGCAATTTTTGAAGATTTTTGACCATTTCTCCTCATTGAACACGCTTTTGCGTTTTTTGGAGGAGAAATATATTCCCTACTTTTACTTTTTGTGGTAAAAAGACAATGGTAGGTAACGCGTTGTTCGTTTTCGCTTACACCTATGTAACGCATCATAACATTTTACAAGACCCCCCTTACCCCCAAATTGCGTTACGTAATACTTGAACGACCTCTTATCGATACAGACGGGATTTTATTGCGCAGTTGTGTGCTATTAAAATATTCCACGTAGGTAAATTTTTTATTTTGACTCTGGGAATGAACCCGCAATTTTTACACAAGCAGTTACTGAGTCACAAGACTCGCAGTATTACGTCCATGACTGTTTGTCAACTGAACGGTTCAACCGCAAACTGCCCAGTGGTTTGTTGTACAAAAAACAAACAGACGAATGACGAAACGATGCTTCTACGTAGATAATTTATTAATAGGATTCTCTGATAGTTTTTCATGTTATGGGTACCCTTTAGCGGAAAACTTTAATGGTAGGGTAAGGTGGAAAGGGTTTACTATGAAAGGGTAATGAGTGAGAAATGCTCTACTCTATATTACATGAGAATTATCTACTTTGGAAGTCTAGACGCAGTTTGTTTTGTATGGAATGTAGACGAAATAGGTTTAAAGTGACGATCTTTATAAAGTTTATAGAGTTGTAAGATAGTTGAAATCGAATAGTTTTAACCACTTGCTTCGGTGAAGGAAAAATTTGTGGACAGTTCCTCAAGTTCCTAAAAGTTCCTTAAGAAATTCTCGAAAGTTGTGTGCAATGTGCCAACTCGTACATTGCCATACTCTACAGAGTAGAGACAGTAGAGGCTACAGCTTAAAAAACTCTCATTTTGATCAGGAACCGAAGAAAGACAGGCCAGCAGAAAGTAAATTTAAAAAGTATAGTTAAAAATAAAAACAAAGAAATTATGGTCCATTCCCGAATAGGTCTACAAATTGGCTATTGCGGCAATTTATAGTGCTACCCTGTGCCGATTTTCACTGACAGTTTATGGTATCAATTTATCAGCAATGGGTGTTATGATAAAGATGATGAAGGATGTTATTTAGTGACGTAACCATATCTCTCCCCAGGAACCTGGTGTCTGCCAGCCAGGACGGCAAGCTGATCGTGTGGGACAGCCACACCACGAACAAGGTGCACGCGATCCCGCTGCGCTCGTCGTGGGTCATGACCTGCGCGTACGCACCGTCCGGCTCGTACGTCGCTTGCGGCGGGCTCGATAACATCTGCTCGATTTATAGGTAAGTGTGGAGCGTGCTTTAGGTTTTGGGAAATCTGGTGTTTGTGGAAAGAGCTAGTGTGACATTGCGGTCTTCAATCGTGGCTAAGTGATAGATAACACTGAGCATGTATTAATATGTAGCCACAGGTGTTTATTAAATAGGAGCCACCTAGTGTAGAGGGAGGCAGCTGTCTTAGTAAAACTTGCTCCAGTGTATGTCAACCATTGCTGAATTAATATAAATTGTTTTTTTTAAATGAACTGACGTCACGAAAACGTCTGTTTCCTTGAATATAAGAAAGGGCTCTAGATAATACATCTTATAGTATATATGTTGTATATGTGTGTGTGTGTGTGTATAGCCTGAAGACGCGCGAGGGCAACGTGCGCGTGTCCCGCGAGCTGCCCGGCCACTCGGGCTACCTGTCGTGCTGCCGGTTCCTCGACGACAACCAGATCCTCACCAGCTCCGGGGACATGACTTGGTGAGTGTAACCACACCTCACTGCAACCACGCTGGGGTTTATATATGGTACTCCAAACCAAACAGAGATATCATAAAGACGCAACGAGATGTCAGGAATTGAGGTGAGTAACTTGGTGAGTAACTACCTCACCTCACTGCAACCGTACACCAGCCGAGCTTGGAACTCTAGGAAATATTGATAATAGCTAACAGTCATTCATCTCGTTACTGACACTTTAGGATTACGACCTCACTTCGTAACTGTTCGTTTAGCCTCGTATCCAAAAGAGCCTATCCCTTTAGCAGGTAGTACACACGGACATGTAAATCGAGACACCTTGACTTAAGTTTACATACTTTTAATAGAAAATTAGAGTGAGTGTGGTAAATTTATTATTGTGAAGTGGTTTCTACCTGAATCCTCAATCTAAGGTAAGATTTTCTACCCCGTTTCAATATATTTTCGTGTTATAGCGCCCTGTGGGACATCGAGACGGGCCAGCAGTGCGGCCAGTTCACGGGGCACACGGGCGACGTGATGTCGCTGTCTCTGGCGCCCGATCAGCGCACCTTCGTGTCGGGCGCCTGCGACGCGTCCGCCAAGCTGTGGGACATCCGCGACTGTCTCTGCAAGCAGACCTTCCCCGGACACGAGAGTGATATCAATGCTGTCACGGTTAGTTGCAACTGTCCATCATCATCATCATTACCAACATAACTCGTAGCGGTCCCAATGCTGGGCTCGAGTCTCCTCTCACATTGTGAGGGGTACAGATCTTAGTCATAGATCTCAGACTGGCCTTTGAGAACTTTATGAAGAACTCTCAGGTGTGCAGGTTTCCTAACAATGTTTTTTTTATTAATTGAAGCAAGTGATAATTATCATTAGTTTAGCATGCACATTCCTATTTAAAAATTAGATTTTGTGCTGGGTTTGAACTCAAGAACTTTCGTTTGAGACGTCAACGTTCAAACTACTAAGCTGTCACTTCTAAAACTACAGAAGTTTATATTGATGAACATACAATGAATGGTCAGAAGCGTGAAGTCAACACAAGTATACCCTGTTTTTTTTCACTGCGGACTAAATTGACATATGCAAATGCAAATGTCAATTTTCAAAATAATGTTACCAGCTTTTTAGTAATAGTGTTGTATTACGGTACCGGTTTTATGAATCGTAACTTTTTACGGTTACCACTTAATTTCATTATTGTTTGACAATATACGAATCTTTTAAAAATAATGGTAAATATGAAGATATTACATAAAAAAATATATGTTTATTAATTTTAATTACTTATTACGTTAAGTAAATATGACAATTATATAAATTTGATGTTGAATAATACGCAATAACAAGTTTTTAACAGGAATCTACACTCTAATTGGTTGATGGACTGTAGCCAATGCCATAAATATTGCAAAGACACATTTTTGTAATTATTACTGAAAATCGGTAGAAGATAGAAGTTACGGTAGTGGCACATCACTATTAATGTTTCATAAAAAACTAGCAACACAGCTAATGTCAATTTAGTCCGCAGTGAAAAAAAACAGGGTATAGTGACTTGTATCTAATTATCAATTCCGCTCCATTTACTCCTCAAGATAACGGGAGGAAAGAAAGGTTCCACCTAATCATTATTACATCCATATCTGTCTGTCTGTCCCAGTTCTTCCCGTCGGGCTTCGCGTTCGCGACCGGGTCGGACGACGCGACGTGTCGCATGTTCGACGTGCGCGCCGACCAGGAGCTGGCGATGTACTCGCACGACAACATCATCTGCGGCATCACGTCCGTCGCGTTCTCCAAGAGCGGCCGCCTGCTGCTCGCCGGCTACGACGACTTCAACTGCAACGTATGGGACTCGATGAAGAGCGAGCGCGCCGGTGAGATTATCTATACATGGATCGTCCTAATAGAACGCGAATGCGCGATTCGCGCGAATTTTACTCGTACGAACGCGCGATCAAACATATTGAACTCGCATAGGTGTCCTAACTGACACCGGTACGACACGATCACGCGACTAAAATGTTTGAAAATCTTATCGCGCGAACTTAGTTCGTACGAACGCGCGATCAGACATATTGAATTCGAATGGGTGTCGTCAATTCGCGCTATGATAGGACACCCAGTTGCCATCGCGCGAGCACGCGATGGTCGCATCGCTTACTCGCGCGTTCGCGTTCTATTAGGACGATCCCTATACTTACTAATATATAAGGCTAAAGAGTTTGTTTGTTTGAACGCGCTAATCTCAGGAACTACTGGACCGATTTTAAAAATTCTTTTAGTGTTAGATAGTCCATTTATCGAGGAAACTTATAGGCTTTGTAACATCACGCTATGATGAATAGGAGAGGAGCAGCAAAAAGAAATATTCCAAAAACGGGAAAATTACGCAGGCGGAGCCGCCGGCGACGTCTAGTATTATATAACATCACGTCGTTTATTAGACTTCTATAAGCAATGGGTGAAATTGGACTCCATTGATAAGATTCCACTGGGCGTCCGTCTGTCTGTCTGTCAGTCTACTATCTGTCTGTCAGTCTATCTGTCTGGCTATCTGTCTGTCAGTATTTGTCTTTTATAAAACCGATGATATAATAGGCATTGTCTATCTGATGTTCGTCAAGTGAGCTATTAGTTCGCAAGACGAAATGAATTATTCGAATTTGTCCAGCAAACGGTCCCTTTTTGTGCTACCCGTGGTCAGAAGTTACTCATGCACCTTTTGACCGTGTTCGTAATTGCTGAAAATTCACACTTCACTTTAAAATATAAATAATTTTCACACTAAACGCTTAGCTATAACTGCATAGCGCCATCTTTAGTGCGATAATTAATGCATACGGTGCCGTAACGTATCCAATATATACCTCCTATCTAAGCATAAATTATAACTATACTTCTTCTATAACCATACCTCTCTGTCCGCAGGTATCCTGGCCGGCCACGACAACCGCGTGTCGTGTCTCGGAGTCACCGAGAACGGGATGGCAGTGGCCACTGGCTCCTGGGACTCGTTCCTGCGCATCTGGAACTAGGCCCCCCCACACCACCCCGCCGCCCTCGCACGCCCCGTCACATGACCCTACGTGGTCACTTGACCACCTGAGGTCACATGACCACCTAAGGTCAGGTGACCCTATGTGGTCACTTAACCACCTGAGGTCACATGACCGCTTGATACTGAGAGATACGTATTACTTAAATATATATAGCTTGAATATGAAATGTTACTCCTATATGTGTCTCTTTTTAACATTGGTTTTAGTAGTGTTTTAAAGAGGTAAGTATAAACAGATGATGATTTCTAAATCCATTCTATATGTAATCGAGTAATAGATACACGATGACCGATAAATATTCGATTAAAAAGTTCACACAATCGAATTACATTTAAATAATGTATACTATGATTCTGCATCGATTACATCATCACTTATAATCGAATGGGACGTAGCATATTAAAAAAATGGTTCATGATTGAATTTTTCTAAGATTTCAATGTAGCAATCTTATTTGCTACAATATCGATGCAAAATAACACTCGAATCTATCGATATTCCAAGTCCCAATGTATGTTCAACTGTACTATAATATAAAAGTCTGTTATTCGGTCTGTCTCTCAGTAGCAAGCGGGGACATGTTCCAAGTAACGATCGCAGCGACAAACAGACGTCGCAAATTTCATTTTTATATATATAAGCGATCGTAGTAACACTCGGCGGCGTGCGAGTGACGCGCAAACGCTTTTCCTATGTGAATATTTATGTTTTATATGCACTCGTATAAACCGAACGCAATTGATATGTAAACTGTATGTCGTACGCGTTAAGGTCGATATTTCAATGCTTGATACTCAGACCGAATAATATATACGTTCATTCTTTGGAACAAAAAAGTGAGGTAATTTTTTTCTTACGATCTGACGTACGACGCATGGCACGGTTTGCCGAGTAATGTACCGGAAAACGTTATCAAATGTTATTTACGCTACGTTTTTTCGACCACACTTTTTTTCTTAAGGGCGAGTCTATATATTTTTTGGTCTTAGGCTTGATACGACACCGATCTGAGAATCACTTCCTACGAAGCACAACAATAACGACCGTGTCCCGTCGACTTAAAGTTCAATATCGGCGGCACCGCTCGCTTATTTATTTTGTATGTATGTATAACATGAATGATAATTTTTAATAAACTGAAGCATTTACGCTAATAGGGAGGAATGTAGTTACTGTGTGCGTGGATTGTGTACTTGGAGTGTGTGTGTGAGTCACATTGTTCACATATACATTTATATATGTAATGTAATGATATGTTGTAACGATTTATGATTAGAAGTAGCGTTTGGAGTCTTCTGTGGAGGGGATGATACTGCCTCGTTATGTTTCTGTGACTTGGTGAGTTTATTTCACTTTTTTATTCGTTTTTTTTTTTATGTAGCCCGTAGATGATCAACTTTTAATTAGCTAGCCTGGAACTAAAGTTGTCTATGTAATATTTTTGGCTATGAGCATTTTTGAATTTAAAAACAAAGTGGTCTCAAGTGTCATAAATAACTTAAGTAAGGTTATCATTAAAATACCACTTTAGAATTTGATTGGTTATTTAAACGTATTGACTTTAAACCCATTTTGTTTGATAGCTATTATTTTGTATCATAGGCCACTTTAATTCCAGGCTAGCCAATTGATTGTCGTGTAAGTTTGATGGAGTAGGGCTATGATAACAGATAGACGTTACAATTTGATCTGACGCAATCAACGTGATAATATAAAATAAAATTAAGGTGTGTTTAGCTCATGTTTGATCGTTTACGGGCAATTTTACATGTTACAACGTTGTCGATGTTTTTTACTTAAATTACTGATAAAAGTAGATACAATCTGAACATAGTCATCATTAAAAAAAGTCCTCGCTAAATAAGCGTACTAACGAGCATTTGAGCGCCTTTTAAAAATTTAAACACGTCTCATAAATTGCTAATACGTCCTGGGTTCGATTCCCGGGCGACACAGATATTTAAGTGATCAATAAATGTTTGTTCTCAGATCGTGAGTGTTAGTTATGTGTCACATAAATAAAACAAAAACATTCATTCTAATGTCACTTTTTATTTTGTTGGGCGTTAAATATTTACAAACTTAGACGCAAAAATCACCCTTATTTCTATTATATTAAGAATCAAAGGGTAGTCCAACACTAACATAGTAAGTAATAAATCGAGTTTTATTAACGAAAACTAAATTTCCCTTTACAGATTTGAACACTTCGCACAACAGAACGTCGTACAAGTATTTTAATGAATAATAAAAAATAAAAAAATAATCACCTAACCTTTTAAAATTAAAGAACCAAATATTATTATTAATGTGTATCAACATTTTAATTTATTGAATGATATGTTTTTCGTCACTATAATAATAAATGATTATGATAATATCGAGTTATTGTTACTGTGGAAGCCAGTATACTTGTATTGTCTATAGACGAAACGCACACATGCAACGCACATCGTTGATTGGTCCACGTTTAGATTACTCGAACGTGATTGGTTGCAACTTGTGAGGCCACGCCCCTTTTTCGTTGCTATCCTTAGATTAGAGGCAAGAATAGATGGAGTGTCGAAATGTAAAGAATTGGGATGTAAATGTCGTATTTTATTTTTCATTGGATTTTGTAAAGATGTCTTAAGTCTATAAATGACAAATTTTAAATTCAGCTCCTAATTATTTGATGATTTTAATGTTTGAATTTAAGTCTTTTACCTTTAATGGTACCAATTAAATATCTTTTTATGTAATAAAATCTTTGTGAGGAAATGAGATAGTTAAATTTCGATTGTTTTATTAAGCGACGCTTCATCTATTTTTTTCGCTAATCTGTGGATTGTAAAGAAAAAAAAAAGTGACCACGTCCCCTTTTATTGACTTCCACAGTATCAATACAATCGTTGTGGTAATATGTATAATTGTAATTTTTCCTAACTCTGCTATAGTACGAGTTGAATATAATTGTATGTTAGTTTTTAATGCTGTCACCGAAACTTTTTATTGTAAGAAAATGAAAAAAAAAACTATTAACTATTGAAAGGATCTCTGAAGGCAGAGTCGCGAGGGGTTATTTATACGATTTTACTGTATTTTTTCTGGTTCTGGATGTATTGTATTGTATAAGTCTGTATACATGGACCACTTGGTTATGAATCCTTTATCGGAGTCATTCGAATACTACGGTACCTTGTAATAACCAAAGCTCGCTTGGATGGTAGAACGAAAGTAAAAGAAAGGAATTAAAAGAAAATAATTAAAGGGCTTACGTAATAAAAGAATGGCTCCTTGGACATAGTTCAGAATATTATAGTTGTGTGTGTGTGTGTTTGTTTGTTGTCAATAGCAGTTATCCCAGTCACTGCAGTAAAGAACACACATACATTTTATAACATTTTGAATTAAGTCGTTGTATAATTTTTCTATAAATCTACACATTTAGTTTTTTTATACCTTATTTATAGTTCTCGATGGCATACTTACTAATATGTTAGCGTACTGTTTGATAATTTTTATATGAAATCGGGTGCGTTTATACAGTTGTCGGGTGTCGCCGGCGCCGCGGCTCTATCAATGGTCCATGTATATGAATGTTCACTGATTACATAAAATAATGGAATTTGAACACTTAGACTTAATTAAGATGATTTATACTTTGACAATGTAATATATTGATTTATCACTGTCTCACTCTGTATTATTGCGATCCCTTTCTAACATACTATAAAAAAATAAAAGCATGTGGGTAGATTAAATTTTTCTCGAAAGTCAAAATTTAAACCGTCAAGGCACTACAATAATTATAAAATCAAATCAAAGCGACAGATATTGTCAAAGTACTAAAAAAATCTTAAATCAATTGAAATCGAAACGTAGTTTTTTTTAACATTTCAAGTAAAAATGGCATTGGCCTGCCATTTACATATCGAGCATTCAGAAAGAGATATCGGACGTCTCTGTCACTCATACTTATGCTTAGCTTTGTGCGACAGAGACAGCTATACAACGCTAGGCTATCTCTATCTAAAGCTTGATATTTTTCATCCACATATAGATATATATTATCCCACAATGACGTCACATATTTTTTTTTATCGAGGATACTGTACTTACATACAAAGGTACATAATATTACATCATTTATGATGCGTGAAAAATAGAATAATTCTCTCTCAAACTATTGCCGTGATTAGAAAGACGACCAATTTTTGCTGAGTCAAGTTTTTATACTATGTAATGGCAGTTATACGGCAAAATTAAAAAGTAACCTCATGTTGATATCGTTGTTGCATTTGTAATACAAACTATTTTGTATCGCATCATCTCTTTTACTCATTAATCTAAGCTAGTATGATAGTACCACAGATATATTTCTAGTACAAAAAAGTATAAATACAGTCTAAATCGAATTATATATAAATTTTATACTATACATATTATATAATGTTCTTAGTTTTAAATGTCTACCGCACAACATTGTATGCGTACTTATTGTCTTTAAATTATTTGTTAGGTTTTTACTCCAAAAATTACCTATTGGGCGCTTATAACATATTTTTTTATAGTTTAATATTTAATAACCATGGAATAATTTGGACATATAAAACTGGCTTACGAATGGCAACAATGGTGTATATTTTTTTTGCATTTCAATTAAATTTGTTGTATATCTGTGGTACTATTTTACGGTTACTAGATTTTGTACATGGATGCTGTTCCATCCTCGCATCCGAGTTCATTTTAGGCATAAGATAGGGTTAGGAATAAATTATACACTAAACGCATTTTACATTTCAGTTTTGCCAAACGAAAAACCTACGCGCGCTTTTTATACACTTGAGTAATGTTCCTTTCGTCGAAACAGTATACGTAATTTTAAACGTCTCTATAGTCATGAGTACTAAAATGAACCGTAAGTTAATGGAATAAAGTTCGAAATACAATCAGAAGTATACCGCCATCTGGTGGATCTAAAATTAACTATTTTAGTACTAGTTTCAATATTGTTTTAAAAATTCATACTGAGCTTGTTTACAACTTAAGTATAATAAATTACTTGTGGGTTCAACGACCCTGAAGAGGTCCTATGACATTATAGCTTAATTTTCGCTATATTACAGTATTTATTTATAATTTGTAAGCACAAGTAACTTTTTCTTTCGGCTTTCGTTACAATTTAGTCGTGGTCGTCGCGCTGTTTATTTGATTCGTAAGCTACGTATATAAATAGGTTATAGGTTATGTCGTAATGTAGGTGTTATTTTTTAGGCGTGCGAAAAGGCAACATCGGACAGCGATTATCAAAGCATGCTTTTGAGGTAAAATTTGTAATTATTCATACCATCAGTAGGTTCACGGTTTATGCTCAATATTAAATATCGTTTTCTGCACAAGCTCTTTCCTACTCTGTAAAAAACATTTCCCGCCTTTTTTAACTTTTCTACTAAATAATGCTGGCAGAATGTCGCACAAGAAAAAAAATTCAATGGCATATCAGTCGGTTGCCGGGTCTGTTTTAAACACCATTTTCTATGGTAATCGAATATTTATGATTATTTCCACTCGTAGAGAAGTATTTGTAAATTCCACGCATGCATTATTTGTCTATTTAGAGTGTTTGCATTAATACTTTTTTATCTGTAATAAGATTTTTAACGGAGAATGGAATGCAAAGGGTTCTCGCACGTACAGCCAGGTGCACAGATAAAAAAGCAAATAATGAAGTATGCTCTGGTTTGCTAGATTAACGCATAGGATATAAGACTTTTTTAATAATAAAATTGTTTTCTACCGTAATGGCTTCTTTTCCGGTGTACGATATTTTAATGAGAATAATGTTATAATGATATTTAATATGTATAAAGACCATTAGAAGGGACTGCCATTTTATTAAATGATATTTAATAGACGCACGTTTCTGGGCGTCTACAACGTTATATCCCTGGTATATATTAATTATTATAATAATATAATGGTGAGCGCATACGGTATACTTACTACCACAATTTAATGTCCTTGAGCATTCTAAATTAAATAATCTCGTATGTGATTGTGTCAAATAAAATAGTAAATCATTGAGATCTAACTTATCTAAGAACTTATCTTCAAAGAGACTGATAACTAAATTTTATTACACGCATCGTAATATTCGTAATATCTAGAACTTTCTGATGCTATATCTAATTAATATTTTACGTATCGTTAACTGTTTATTTCACAGTATGGTATCGTGTGCGTTCACCTTTTTGGTTAGAGGGCATGGTATAAATAGGTGTATTACTAATTATCAAGTTCTCTGAGAATTGTATTGCGTTTACCAATATTCTTTTATCTACTAATTTGAACATTTCTCTACAAATAAAAGTTCACGCACGTAAACACAGACATGTTTTTTGAATCTAAGTTGTTGAAATTACTAACTAAAAGAAATTTTGTTTCATTTTTAATGAGTCAAAGTTTTTCACTAAACAAACGAAAGTCGTAATGCATGTGGGATTATTATTATTAATATTATATTGCTAATGTGGATGATGACCTTTGCACTCAAATAACATGTTTGTTTTACATACAATCAAAATAAGTAATAATAAAAATAAGCTTCAAATTTTT
>LGAG01000298.1:24958-43197 GCA_001278395.1 Lerema accius | reverse complement strand
TTAAGGTGGATGAACGAAATAGAGTAAAGTAATGTATAATTAAAAGTGGATAATTCAAGTATTTATTGAAGGGGACGTATTTTATTACAATCCTGGCGCAGTGTAATACTAATGATAGACTTTGAGAAGTGAAAATTTAAAAAGTATTTTAGTAAAACTTAAAATCCTAAAATCTAAGATAAATTATTTCGTCTTCGTTACTAATAGCAATAGCTCACATTACATCACGAAATAAATATCTACTTAATTACATAATTGCAATAAAACTAGTTATTAAATTTTCGTTATCAGTATTCTATTCCTATGGCAATTCTTAATATCATAGATAAATAAATAGTTACCTATCGAATCTTCGGCTGTATAAATGAAATACCAAATAATCTCGTAATCGGCATACTCGACTTCATTATCAAATAATTTCTATCAATTAGCACTCGTCATTTAATTTCAGATTCATTAACAAGTGAGAAAGATTTTCAAATTTTCCGAACTCGAAATTTTCTGGTCTTAAATTTTTTTTACTTTATATAATATCTACTGTATAACAATACTTCATGGAAGTTTTTTAAACGTATAATACAATTAAAATTACGTAAAGTAAAGAATACCCATACGACAAAATTACTATCAACTATTACCGTGCAGCGCTATTAAACGAGTTCGATTCCCAATGAGGTAGTTTATATGACAAGTTCAAATTTCTGTTCTCTACATGTATTAGTCTATGTATATTGTATAAGGCACAGACAGCTAATCCTAATATACTCCTTAGTGTATAGTTAAAGTAATATTACGTAGAACTGAAATGTAAAAATCCCAGTAAAGTGTAAATATGATTGGGCAGTAGCGTGCGATGGTGAAACGACGGCGCTCGAGGGACCGAATTAGCTCTGGCACTGGTCGCGTCCAACTACGGCCACCATCACTCCGCCGTCCTGTTGGGATACGTCCTTCTATACCTCGTTTTTTTCGTCGTGATATAAAAGGTAAACAATCTTAGCACAACTTTTATTTATTTCATTAATTAAAAAAAATATTTAGAAGTACTTACAGAAATTTATTTTAACATTAAATTATTGTTTTTGTTTTGTGTTTTGTGTCTGTCTTATTTTTAAATCGATAATTACAATAAAAAGACAGTGTAAGATTGTTTACCTTTTATATCACGACGAAAAAAACGAGGTATGCTAGGTAAGCTATTGCAGAGAAGATACACTCCAGAATATTCATTCGTTCATTCATTCAGATCTTAAGAATTTTCTATTCCAGGAGGTAAAAGTATTAACAAACTATAAATCAAATTAACCGTTTTTGGACTCTAGTGGGACGGTTGGAAACAGGAATGGAAACCAACGGGAATAAAATAAGTGTAAGTTCTGCCGCAATTCCACCACAAAATAAACACTCAGCAAAGTTATGTTACGGCACGATGCGACGGGGCCCTAGGGCACTCACAAATTTGGGGCCCCGCTAGAAAGTATTACACATTGTAACTTCTACAGATTTCTCTGGTTTCGAAATGGGTTGGTTTACACTTGAGTAATAATTAGTTAGGTAGTACCTACATATTTTTAAAACTAATCTGGACTAGGTACCTAATTTATCTGGATGAATTCTAACTTGAAATACATATTTCAGTGCTTATTTTTTTACTGTAAGTATTTCAAAGCAAATTTTCTTAGCCGTCCGCGACAAAGATGGAGCGCAGGGGAGAGGACAAAGACCTCACCTGAAGGCAAAGAAATGCCACTTTAAACAACAAAATAAAATAGCTTTTAGATCACCTTATTATATTGATCTAATTGTAAGTATTTACAATTTTGTAACTAGATTCTAATCGACTTATATCTCTGAATAAAAGTAAAATACAAAATTACCCAATTTAAAATTCATGAAAATCCAGACTTGTCCCAGAAAACGTGTTAAACATGGCAACCATTCTCACCACGGAGCTTTTCTTTACATTATGCAATGAGAAGCGTTATTTTAGTTAGTTGGAACATTCACAGCTGCGCACACGCAGACAGGCAGACAACTTTAGACAGTGTTTGTGTTGTGATCAATCAATAAGTATTTTACGATTATAGCGAGTGTTCAGTTTGCGTGTGGGTTCCTTGATCATAAATCAATATTGCTGACCGGTTTTGATAAAGTTTTATAGCTTTATTTACGTGAAAAACAACGAAAATACCTAGTCTGTGGGTAGATTTTTTTTTTGTATTTTTTAATAAATGCCAGTGAAGTAAAGAAATTGAATAGCTTTTCAATTTAATAAGTACACGTAATTTTTTATCCTGTTTTCATAGTTATATGTATAGTATAACTATAGTAGGTGTGGGAAACGAAGATGATTCCTTACTATGTCTACAATTAAGTGAAACGTTAATAATTTGTTTCTATATGCAAAATATTTAAGAAAAATTATTTTTGCGTTTGTCGGTTCGTTAATTTCTACGTTTATTATAGAAACGGCTTAACCGATTCTGATGCGGTTTTATTAAGAAATCAAGGGCGATTATCTACTATTATACAATAACCCATATTATTTAAATAAATAGTCTCACTATAAGGAACAAAGATATTTCTAAAAAATCAATTGCAGTCCGTTAATTTCGCTAAAACTCAAGAACGACTAGACCAATTTAGCTAATTTTGAATTTAAAATATTCTCAAAAGTAAAGTTTAAAGGCGACATAAATGGTAAAATTGTGGAAAAAATAGTAATAATGGCAATTTATTTTTCCATAAAATCATTAAGTGACACAAAGTTCACCAACTCATTTTGTACCTAATATTACCTACTTACTATGAATATTTAGTAGGTACTGTACGGTAGTACAAGAAGATACTGTAAATAGATCATCATCATCTTCATCAGTGAGTCATTGTACACTTGGACCGGATGTGTCTTCGTGTATACAACTGTATACACACGTGTCCGTTATTAGTGATTCATTATGGTAGTACGATATTAAGTTGGTACTGTTTCATAATTAGTTGTTATTGTTTTCATTCTATTGTGTATGATTTCTTAGAAATTCATTTATCGTTCTTAAATTCTTTGAAATAATCAATCATTTGTTTCCCACGTTGCTTGGTGAAAACGGGCGCCATTTTAGCGACTAGTAGTTTTTGATTTTTTTTTTTATTAAATTTTCTTTCTGCCATTCTGTATGAATGGACGTCCTTTGCTTTGAACTACAGTCCAAACGGCTGAATGAAATTCATCATAAGAGATTTCACCATACTCGTAGATAAACCTCTCCCTAATTTTATACATGCATTTGTATTTTACCTCACCATTCATTAGGTATCTACTATCTACCTACCTGGAAAAGTCATAGAAAATATCTGTGCATTCCCTGCGCTTTATTCATAGAATTTTTCTAGGGAATGATGACATGAATAGTTTTTCATTTGTCATTCTCCATTACTCGTCCTTTATTTCCCAAAATTTTACCGATTTCGTCATACCTACCTACTCAACAATGAAAATATTGAACTCTTCACCGTATACGTGATTAATTTGTCACAAAAACATCATAACATATCCATAAAAATCTTCTGAGAATCCATAGCAGATAGCTACACATCCAATAAATTCTCACAATTTCACAGAAGATTAAAAAAAAGTCTATCTAAACTAGACTGATAAATAGCTCTTCAAGAATAGTCTAACAATAATTTTAGACGTTATTTTTACAGTGGTCGAACAAACCCTGGCCATGAGCTCTAGTCGAGGTCATGGTCAAATGTCATTCTAACTAGACATCTATTGTCATTGACGTAAATATCAAAATAGCTTGAACGTCTGACAGGAGTCTGGCTACACAAATTGGTTATAAAGAATTTTACCTTGTGTTGATGAGATGATGTATTAGATTAATTATGAAGCCATGCTGAAAATGAGTTTGGTTTTCAATTATGTTTTTAATGATACAGCCAAATGGGTCATGTTAATGTTTTGAATTGTAGGCTTTATCTCTTCATAAGTCCATCTTATTGAAGACAAAGGTTAGATTAGAATTAGGTGCCTTCTTAAGAAATTGACAGCTGAATTTTAATCCAACATATGGATGAAGATTTATAGTTAGCTTGGGAATTTTTTTTATCCGTCTTGGAAATTCTTTGTTGAGACTTTCTATTAAAAGATTAAATTTATTTGAAAAATAAATTGTAGTCAAACGGCTTAAAAGATTAATTTTACTTTTTCGTAAATAATATGACTCAAAATCAAGTTAGGTACCTACCTAAGTTTAGGAAAGTTTATTTTATACAAGCATAAGTTAGTAATTCTGAAAGAAACTGGTAAACTAATTGCAGTCATTTGAAAAACAAAGTAGTTACGGCCCAGAATAGTTCCATTTACAACAATGGCCGTACGCTGTATGTATGTATGAATGTATGTCATGTAATGAAAGTTCAGTCGAAGTTTTACATGAAAATACCGTTCAGCTCCGCATCTCGTAAACACAAACAATTGCCCCAGCAACTGTTTCACAGAAATTATTTCCGTCCCACTAATAATTCACCGCATTCCCGACCTTATTACAATGCAGTAAGAGATTTAAACGGCGAGAAATTACGAATTTTTATGTAGGTTTCGGGTTAGACAGACATGCGCAATGAAACGACGTGTAGGCTGACGCTTTCGAAGAGTTGTATTACTTAAAACGACGCTAATTAGCGAGTAATAAGATCCAATTTGCGTTGCAGACGAAAGAGAATACAGCTCTTTGCTTAGCGAAGAGAATCCACGCGCAAACATTACTCACGACTTCGTTTTAAATGCCCCAAACCTTGATGCGACGTCAACGGCGCTCGACGTAAACAAAAAGCAGGGACATACGAGCGTGAAAGTGATAAGTGAAGTGGGAAGTGACGTTGACGATACAGTGATACGAACTTTGCAATCATGATGACGATAAGCGAGAGTCAGTACTCCTCAAACAAGATGTCCAGCATCCATAAGATCAACGACAGGATCGTTCATCGCGACAGCTTTGATGATGTGAAGAGTTCTTCGAGCGTCAACAGCGCCCTCATTACCAAGAGAGGATTCAAACCCTCCGATATGTTCGACCCTCAAAAAAAAGAGTTCCTCACGAACCTCAGTTATAAGTTGTTTCCTGTAAGTTGGGTAAGTTACTTTTATCTGATTAGTTGCAGCCGCTTCTAACAATGCTACGGCGTGCCGCAAGGAAGCGTTTTGGGTCCCATGTTTTTATTATTAGGTATCTATTTATTTATATCGATTATCTTACTAAGTTTATTTATTTTAATGTTATTTTAGCGTCGTAGATAGTTTAATATCGAACTAACGATAATCAGTAATGATACCAATAGGCAAACCAAATAAATAAGAAAACTAATTGACACTCAATTTTCTTATTATATTTTAGCTTTAGTAACTTTAAAGAATTCAATAACAGTTACAGTTTAACGACAGTTACAGATAAATTCTCTGAAGCAAGTAGACCGTAATTTTCCGCAGTTAAATTCTAATCAACTGCGTTTTAGTTTTTACGACACGACAGCCTACAACCAGTGCATTTGACGTTTCTGGCTTTGCTCCAGAGGGATCTGTTGAATAAATAGACCGTTCCTTGAACGCAATCGACCACCACGTTTATAAACCGTGTAAAATTATAGTTATCTTGTTGATAGGGGCTTTGAAAGCTACTATTAATGTGATCCATCTGATTTTAATATCGTAAATTTTCATAGGTTCAAGCAATATTATGTTTGTATGGATCGGTTTCTTTGATAAATCCTTTATAAACTTTTTGCAGGAATATTAACTTGCTATATAAGTTATACTATATCTTTTTACGGTTACTTTCATAGAGAAATTAAAACTAAATACTCGAAGTGAGAAAAATTTAAAAGTAAGGTTTATTCTTATATCTTCTATCTATATATCTTCATTCTCTTAAAATTAGTCTCGAATTACAAATGTCTGTCTAGTAACCGCCATGCCAATTTATTTATTTCACAACATTTTAAAACAATAACGGTTTAGTGAGACAATTCATCATAAAAATATTAATGAATCATAATCTTTATAATACTTATGCTGTGGAAAAAGTGATTGTAATTTCTTAAAAATATCCATAATGACAATGGTAATGTTTTATACACATTTCTTTCCTTCAAATTACTAAGTTCTCCGAAAGAATAGGTATATTGCTCATTTCTTCTGAAAATTGAACTCAGGACTGTTCTCCAAGCAATATACATATACTTAGTAGGTACGTATTGTAAGTTTTTAAAAACAGTCAGTATGAATCAGTAATGAGTCAAAGTCTAAGATAGTTGATTTAACTTATAATTACAGTTGCATCTACAAGATTCAACATGTTTTAAAGCCAGATGTAAATAGGGTTGCCTACAATACTGTTAAAAACAATACTATACCGTTTTTCACTTATTATTTTTTAATGTTGAACAAAAATAAAGTGTACAAAATACTGTTTTAAGCATCAAAATGCTTAATAAATGTTAGACTTAGGAACAGTTTTTGAAAATTAAATGAATAAAATACTGATATTTTTTATAAAATACTGTTTAATATTCTTTTCAGACCTAAATATATACTTACTTTAGGTATTTTTCGTAAACAAACTTTGGTGTATTATATATTTTTAAACAATAAACTGTTTACTATGTGAAGTTAGTTTGAAATGAGGGATTATAATTCTTAGAACGAACATTAGTCTTACTCGGCTAGCCAAGGGAACCCAGATTGAGAATCTTTGTTTCTATATTATTATTACAAAGCTGAAGAGTTATTTTGTTTGAACGCGCTAATCTCAGGAACTACTAGACCGATTTGAAAAATTCTTTTAGTGTAAGATAGTCCATATATCGAGGAAGGCTAAAGACTATATAACATCACGCTAAGAAGAATAGGAGAGGAGCAGCAAAAAAATAATAATGCGAAAACGGGAAAATTACTTGGGCGGAGCCGCTGACCATTTCTACTAATGAATAGATGAGACGTCTCTATTCGATCTTTAAATTAATTTAAATTTTCTCTTACTTTTTTATGCCTAGAGTAGTACAATTTGAAAGTCAAAGAGCTTGTTAAACGGTCAAGTAGGTATAGACGTAGGTATAAGTAGATAGAGGTTATTGACACCGACTACAGCTAGGGCAACAGACTAATGTCGACGAATCGTTTTTTGAAATAGGTTAATGGGCGCTTCAGTTTTCCTGTTAGGAAGTTGCCTAAATATAACTTGGTATTCGGCAGTCTTTGTTAAACTAGGCGATTACGCCTTATTGTAGGTGGGGAGTTAAAAAACTCACAGTAAATGCAGGAAAATGAAGAAATGATGTAGGAGTTGTAGTGGTTTAAGAGCGTGGTTAATTAGTACCTATGTTAGTCCACGGGACTGAAATGAAACGCTAGATTAAACTGGAAATTAATTGATTTTCAAAAAGGCAGTAGGTTAGTAATATTTTAAGAATCTGTGGTTTATAGGAACTCGAACACTAGAGACAGGCGTTAATAAAAATCAGATACAATTTTATACAATATTACTCTTTCACATAATAAACTTTAAACTACGATTATAGCCGTTAAATAAGAAAGCGTATAGGTAGTGTGTTTGTGCACGTTAAACAGATGTTGATAAATTTTAGCATAAAAATAGATTAGACAATGCAGACGAGCATAGGCTAGCTACCTTTCGTTTTCAAAATAAAACTTAAATGGATTGAACCTTTTACAAAACGACTCGTTTTTCATACAAATAGCCTAAGCTATATATTTTATGAATATTGTGTAAAGTATAACATATACATGGACGAAAATTAGCGTATGGTAATAGTGCTATAATAAAAACAACTCCATAGGCCATTTAGGTACATCTATCTACAAAGCAAGCGGTTTCAGCTTTGATTCCGAGACAGAAATATAAGTAATAATTTTCGGCATGTGGGTGTTACATATTATGTACTACCTATAACATAAAGAACCACAGTGCAGGGTATATGTGTGTGAGTATTTAATTTTAAAGCAAGTTCTTTGATATGAATTAACGACGCTAATAAATTAGTCAGCCGCTAACGGACGAGACCGCAAAATGTCAGTGTTTTTCATTTTGTTTTCATAGGAAGTACTTAGTGCACTAAATCGAGTCTAGACTCTTCCGTGTAATGAATAGGTGTCTTTATTATTAGGGGCTATCCATTAATCATGTAAGGATCAAAAGGGGATAGGGGTTGATCGATATTTTACCATATCCCTTTACGAGTATATCAAAAACTGTAGACTCATAGTTGACAGATGCTTTTTGTAATTATTATTAAGCAATATTAACAACTGTTGAAGATGTTATGAATTGTATAATATATCTACAAATATAGGAGTCAATGGAGCTGTTCCCAGTCTGTATGTGTGTGTGTGACTTGTCCTTAATGAGTTTGGTATAGTTAAAGTTTACATAGAGAAATATGGAAAGCTAAATTTTATGTATAAAATGTGTTACTTATATTTAATGAAGAAAATAATTTATTACCTACACCACCATGTGTTTGTTATATAGACACGTTACAAACGACAAACGAAGCCATCGACTAATCTATGATCTATAGTCTATAGTTTGTATTTTGTAATACCGACGATTAATAGTCGAATTTTACCGATTACATCTCTAGTAGGTAGACATACATAATTCTCTAACAATAGTAGCTACGTACCTAGATATACTTACGTTGAGTGAAGTGGTTAAATATAACAAGTCGACCTAGCCGCGGTCCCGATCGCCGGGCGTCGAACCCGAGACGCCAACGCGTACTCATGACCTATGTGGACGAGAGTTACCTACTTAATGAACACTCGAAAACAACAATGGTGTTGAAATTAACAGACAATGTAATTTTATTTATTTTAGGTATGTGTTTATGTGTGGAAGTGATAGCTTAGTGGTTTGAATGTGGGTCTTCTGACGGGAGTTCCTGGGTTCGAATTCTGGCTCACACCTTAAATTAAAAAAACTTACGGGTAACATTAGAATCAACCCTTTCATTATGAGTAGGTACTATAAACATTTAAAAATTTAACCATTGAACATTAATATATCTGTGTAAGTAATATATGTTGGGTATTAATTTAATTGTTTATTTCGTCCTAGGAACACAGACCGAAAATATATAGACGTAGTCTTCGAAACAAAAAAGCGTAGTAGGGAAAAACATAACGTTAATAACAGATGATAACGTTTCCCGATACATTGCTCGGCAAACCGTGCTCGGTGACATACGTCAGATCGTAGAAAAAAGAAAAAAAAATGCCTTCATTTTTTTGTTCTAAGCAATGACTTTATTACATTTTTTGGTCTGAGTCTAGAAACTATTATTCAATCTAAGGAAGTTTTATCAATAAAACAAAGTTTACCTACTAGTCTACCAATCTTGGTATCCACTTTATCTGCTTACTATTAAAACTAATGCATATCCCATATAACTCCATCAACACTTGTCTATAACATCGCGAGTTCCACTAGTATTTGGCTCCAAGTCAAAATAATTTATAAGTATGCACTCATTCTACAAAATTAAGAGCGTGGCTGGCATTGAGATGTTTAATCCCGCACGTTGTACAGTTTAATAACAATATTGCTGTGATTTAGGCAGTAAACCTATAGATATAAGTTGGGAACAAAAATAGAGTTAATAAACACAGTTTTTAACTAGATTTTCAGATCCTGTAGAGATAAGCTGTAATTCAAAAACAAATTGTATGTCACCGTTATTACGATTCATGAAACAGGGTCGAAATGTCGGTGAAAATCGGTTACATTCCTGTGATAAAATTTGTAATATAATCAAGTCACGTTTGGTTAGTTTAAATTCAAAATTTCTCGTCCTTACTTACTTCTCTCTTTGGTTAGCGGTATAAATTGCATTAAGCCCAATTCTCAGAAAGATAAAAAAAATAATAGGTATAATCTACAGAAAAAAAAAATCGGAATAGGTAACAGACAAAAAATTTAAATTAAGGCATTAAAAAAAAAGTTTCATGTGTTGTTCAAACATTGTGCTGTTCTACAACAATCTCCATAATTGCCATAATAAATTTTAAATTCCGTCTGAGAAATCTCCAGATGCAACTGTTGGCAAACAATACCGACACTGCACCTGCCTCATTAGATTAATGGAACAGATTAAAGTTGGAACAGGTGTTGATACAGGGAACTGTACTGTGTAATTGTAATATTTACTAGGAATTAGATCTGATTTTTCAGCCAACCATACATTTATAAACATTAAAATAATCCCAAAGATACTGGCGAGTTAACTCTGCAAACAAGAAAAAAGCTTGGCGTCATTGTAAATGTCTTTTTTTAATATTTTTTAATTCGCTGACCTCTTATTTAATTGTATATTTAGAAAGTAATAAATATAGAGAAAATATAAGACTATAATTGTTAGCTACAAAATAAAAGTTCATTTGTTAGTCAAAAAAAAGTATATTATGATGGCAGATTATAGATAGAACTCCAAAGCAATAATTTGCGCTATATCGTTTATTGTAATAATTAATTACTACTCATAAATTAATACAGATACATTCCTTATTCGGTGGTTACAAAAGTATCAGAATATTTCTTCAAGCAGTCTCTGAAAAG
Source organism: Lerema accius (assembly GCA_001278395.1). Classification (NCBI taxonomy): domain Eukaryota; kingdom Metazoa; phylum Arthropoda; class Insecta; order Lepidoptera; family Hesperiidae; genus Lerema; species Lerema accius. Next base: position 32,560 of record LGAG01000298.1, on the reverse strand, counting down.
CTTTGGCCTTAATTCCACAAAAATAAAAGTTGTTGTATCGTAAATTGGCATGGCGGCCATGTTGGCAGCACGCATCGCGCCGTTCTGGCTTCGCGCCAAAACCGCTGTCAAAGTCTAAGACGAAACGTCAAACGTACATTTAAAACCAATCGAATTTCCACTTAAAATCTATTAGCAAAAGACTGATTATAGCACTTGCGTAGTTCGTTACAGTTTAAGCGCAATAATTTCATGTATTTCTTTGAATATTGGCCCATACGTTAGAATTTAATCATCGCTTACATCCCGCCTACATTCATTTACAAATACAATGGAATTATTGCCAAACCAAAATATGATTATTGTTTTTCGAAACAGAGCTATACGTAATAATACTGAAATATTTAAATTCAGATTTATAACTCCCATCCTTCTTTGTTTCTTCATTAGTTATTAAGTTGAAGTTTAGTAGTAATTAGTAAATTTATTTTTTATTAAATCGTAAAATTATCACCAATACATCTCGCATAGAAATTAAAGAATTATTTATTTTTATTAAAAGTAAAAGAAGATCAATAATTAATATGTATTTATGTATGACCGTTATACAGAATGACGTCGAAATACCCAAAGATGCAGACCTGTCACTTGCTGATTTTCTACCCGTAAGATTGTCAAAATTTTTCCAAATACTTATATGTAGGTATTTTTATAACCATTTATTTCATTCATTTACTTAAAAAATATTCATAAGTACAGTCAGTGACAAAATATAGTCATGACTTTCACATACAATTCACATTGTAATAATGTTTTATTTTTTGCAATTACTTTTCGTGAATCGTAATTTGATAAATAACTATCACAAATACATTTATGTAATCACAAATCTCGCCAGATAATACAAGACAATTGAACATTACCTGTTAATTACTTCATAATGTCAATAAAAATCAGCTCATTATTTCAGAGACATGTGTTACTGTAACTAAAATTATTTATGGTTATAAGCTGTAACTGTTATGTTATTTATTATTTATGGTATCAATAACTAATATATGGTATCACTATCACAGAACGATGCAGAATTACCGCTGGAGCAGGCCCCACCCCCCGCACAAGCGCTAGTAAGCCCCTAATGTGTTGAAACTGTTCTTGTAAATACCATTGGTTCCCATTTGAAACTACACACAATATACTTTGATCCCAATTATAGCGTGGCGAGAATTATGGGGATTTCTGAGTGGCGCGGTTCTGATATATCATTGTTTTGATCTGACCGACGCAAGATGCGAAATATATTTATTAGTATTAGTATTTATGATGGAAGCTTAAAATACAACCAAAATAGACTTTAGGGTTATTGTAAGAATATACTGTAACCACAAATTAATTGCTTTTAGTATTCACTGTAGAGCTTTAAAGAAATGGTAGAGTAGAATTTTCTAGTCTCGTTTAGTAGTATGAATCTTATTACACACTACCCTCTTACACTACCAATTTTGTTATGACAAATTATGTGTTGTCGTAATATTAATTTCAGAAATAATTTGGTTATATATTAGTTTAGTTATTTAATATTAAAAAGTAGAGAATGCATTTAGTATCCTTTGTAAATAAAACACTTATAAAGTTAGTGAAATACAGTGCTATCTAAGTTATTAGAAAACTTCAAGTACCTACTGTTTTCACTTAATAAAAGTAGTTACGGTTTTAATACACCTTTATGTTTATTAATTTAAAAAGAATGTGTTACTAAATTACAATTACACTACCTACTAACAACAAATGCTTCTCCGCAACTAACTAACATTCACACTTATTTTAAATGTAGTTTTATTTACATTTTATAGATAACAGCATGACTATATACACTTTTAATGTATTGGGACTAAATTTTGTATATACATTCTACTATTTTTTATTTATATATTTATTTAATAATAGTTATATCAGTGTCTTATTTTGCATTAATTAATTAAATTTTTCATTTATTCAGTGCTTGTTCAAGGCCAGAAATCTTTTTTAAACTTGATACAGAAACATTGGAAGTCATTTCACTTAAAGGCCGTGGTAATGATGACCAGTTTCAAATACCTTATTTATAGCTTTATAGTACATGTCTATACATCATTTTCAGATATTCAATTTAACTAGTAATATTGGCATAGGTAACTAAGAAATCATTACTTTCAATTTATAACTAAAACACTCATTTTTCAGTGTACAGTCATACCCAAAAATATGTGTACACACACAAAAATTTCCTATGGTTTTATTGCATGTTGTAAAACAAAATGATATGATTCCAGGAGGAAATGATGAACAAGCCTATCATCGTTGGAGACAAGGTGGTGGATCGCAGCAAGATCTTCACTCCAGCGCCTGATGCTGAGGAACACATCATTAAAAAGGACAAAAAATTCGGTACCTTAAAAAAAACTTGTCACATCAAGTTTCTGTTCATAGCAATGTTATTAGACTTTAAAAGTCATTTACTTAACAAATTACATAAGTAATGATACATTAGATACTCTTTTTTTATTGCAACGATAACGAGAATAGTGATCGAAAAAATTTTCAAATACTTTACGTAATTACACACATCTATCGGTAACTTATGGTTTAATCTATTTTTTGTTACACAGTTTAATCGTCTTGTCAAGCATTTTTTATCATGTCAATCAAAACCATGTTACTACTTGAAGGTTATTTATATGTCTTATGAAACAGGCAACCAAATTATATTTTTTACGATATCATCTTTAGTTCACTAGCCAACAAGCTCAGACCAAAAAATACATAGACTCCGTCCTCGGAACAAAAAACGCGTAGTCGAAAAGAACGTAACTTAGATAATAATTGATTACAATGTTTCCGGGTACATAGGTCGGCAAAGCGCGCTTTGAGACGTATGTCAAAAAAAAGAAAAAAATTGATCTCACTTTTTTGCTCTGAAGCTTTTTGGTCTGAACCAACAAGTCATTAAATAAATATTATTTTCTTTGCATGGTACGTAGAGAAGACATTCGCATCGTCTGCGTTCTACGTGCCCGGAGTCCATCCCACAGTGAAGGAGCAAATGGACCTGGCACGAGCCATCTCCCGCTCCCTGAGTGACTCCAGCAACCACATGAGCAAGGGACAAAGCATGTACGTTAATAGGAAGAAGAGGTCCGTGAAATGGGTACATGAAGGACGAGGTAAGCAAGTTTCCACAGTATCTTTACTTGGCCAATGTACGACATACTAAAAATAATCTGTGTAACCGCTAGTTAAGATATTCTTTGAGCACCTCCTGACAAAAAAAAAACACAAAAAGCCATTGGGTTATTATTTTCAGACAGTAACTGTATCATTAAAGCTGGCTACAACAAACGTCTCCCTATTTTCCAGGTCGTAATACCTCCAACACATGCTCCACACCAACGCCAGTCGCGAACCACGACACGCCGTACCGTCCTCCGTCCAGTCTGCGGAACCAGAAGACCTACCCTAAGTCTGCATTGAAACACACTTCGAATATTCCCAAAATGGAACCCTTCCCCGTCTCACCCCCGACAATAACCCTCCAAGACGTTGAAATCCCCGTTCCTCTCGCCCCTACGAAGCTGAACGATGTATACGCTTCTCCAAAGAGCCCGAGATTGCCACTCGTCAATGGACCAAACTTCAATGTAGCACCACGAGGCTGGGGAGAAATGCAAGATTATTACAGACCCATCTCACTAGATAGCGTCGGAAATGTATCAGTGCCATTCACCGACTTCTAACTTTATTTAGTAAATTATAATAAGGTGATCTTGGATGAAAGAGTGACATTTCCACAATAAAGTCACTGAAAAATATAACTTTTGCAAATTTTTTATCGAATCTCAAAAAGAAAATATTATTCAACGTTGGAAACGATTTAGACAACATTTGTTATATCCAAAAATTATTTGTGTAAAATAAATTTTCGCGGGATACTCAAATTTTTATAATTCCACAATTTGCTGAAAGTTTAAGTATTCAAGACATTTACAATGGCATTATTTTAACATAACAAGTAGTTTTAAGCATTTAACAATACATTAAATTATAGTTTCGGTAACAGCCATATACATTTAGTTATTTTACTCATAAAAACAATAGATTGATTATAATGCTTGTGTAACTATGTAGTCATAAAACTAGTCATATTTTATTATATTTGTCATTAATTTTATAAAAGAAGTTAATTTTTCTGATTCATTAAATGTTTCGTGTTTTAATATAGTTTATTAAGTTACCAATAATATTATTATTTAAGTATTTAAGAAAACCAAATAATGTCATGCCTTACAAAACGTCAACTGTTGAAGTATTACACATTATTTTAAGTAGGTATTTATTTTTTGTAAATTAAAATGTTTTAGAAATTATTTACAAGTAAGCAGTTTGCAAATTCATAAAATAAAACGATATAAGTTAGTACTTCATCACTTTCATTTTTGCAAAGAGTAAATTAAATATGGATATAAGGTATCCTTTATTATGCGCGTGAGTGTACTTAAAGAATTTTATTTTTTCGCACAGATTTTAAATGATTGTTAGTTTTTTAACATTATCTTTTTTAAACTGTACATAGGAAAGTTGTTAATTAAATTCAGGTATCCATCCGATTGTAAAAAACAATAAAGCAATTAAATATAAGTAAATGCTTGTCTTCAATGTTTCATTTAGTACACAATTACTGTTAAAATCAATATTTTTATATAAATATTATTTAAAGACAATAAAATGGAAATCTAGTAACTAAATAATAAATCCATTTTATAGTCTAAACTTAGTTACTTAGCACCTTTGCACAAAGATTAGTTCCGATTTCCGCCACCACTCGCTGTGGCGCTGTCGTCTGTTACATATCGTATTTGATTTTGGCGGGAATACGCCTCGTTAGTGATTACCACAGAGTATTTAAAAAATACTTAATCAAATCGATAATTTTATTTTTTTAAAGGTAAGTACTTATATAGAATGAATTAGATAGATCTTTGGCCGAATAAAAAGTTTCTTAGCCCTTGTTACTTGTTGTAATTCTTCATAGGCTTATTTATTGTTGACATTATTATTTATAGACTTCCTACTTTACACAGTAGCTATTTAACTACACAACGAATACGGAACGGAACAACTATGTAAAGAACCGTCCTCCGTAGCAACGAGGCCAGTTCCAGAGTGGAATAAGTAAGGTAAGGTGGGGTAAGACTAACACACGGTGCAAGACTAGCACTGTCTATTATCTCGATATGCACTTGAAGAAACGACATGTGTGTGTTTTAGCCGAGAACATTTACGTTTGTTCTATCTTACACACTAGAAGAATTTCGGAAACAAGCTATACGTAGGTATCAAGATAACAGACAGTGTTAGTCTTGCCCCGTGTGTTAGTCTTACCCCACCTTACCTTATATAAGAATATAAGAAAGTCCGGCTTAGCTCGCCTAACCACGTTAGGATAGATTCTAGAACCAGCCAAGTAGGCAGTAATAGGGACATTTTCTTAACCACGGTTTTATAGCCTACATAGTCAGTGTGTTCTAGTATTACGTAATGCAATTTGTGGAAAGGGGTTCCCACTTTAATTTCTACGGGCGCAGTAAAGCTTCGAAATCCACACTTTGAGAACCACTGTACTTATTACGTTTGTACCAAATACCGAGAGGGTCAATAACATAACAAGGACAAGCCTTTCAAATTGCACCATTGTTCTACTTACTTTGTTTTTGTATCTCATTAAACTTAAATTAATATTAAAAGTAATTAAAATTTAATCAGGCCTCGCTATCAAATGATTGTTGAAAAACTTAGGAAGTAATATGAATTCCGAGTATATCTAGTATAAGAACTATACTAGAATAACAAATTACATACCTACTACCTATCTATGGGAATTCTAATTGTTTTATAATATATAACTATAATACGCTTCATCTTTATAATAAAAACCTTTATACGTGTGTTTAAAACTGAATTGCTTTTATAAGGTTTGACAGATTATAAACATTTCAGCGTGATTCCTACCTATCACTGAGCTTGAATTTTTGTGGTTATTTTTCTAAAGCATCTGATGTGGTAAAATAATTGATCAACCAAAACTACAAAAAAAAGAAAATATCTAACAACAACGCCTGCCAGGTCTTCTAGTACTCTCTAAAAACGTAGTTTATCAATGTAAGTATCAGGTATCGTGACTTTATGAAAGATAACTTCCGCATATCACGATATAGCATATTCACTTCCTGATTAACCGACTCACGCTTGACCGGAAGATTTGATGAAATGTTTGTCCTTAAAAGTACCTGACTGTATTATTATTCCAATCCAGATCAAGTAACTGATCTTATTTATATCCGTGAAGGCATTATTATTATTATTTATACCCTTTTGCTTGAATGACTTGACAAGGAGTCGAACCCAGGACCTATTAACAGTGGTCCGGCATGATAACCATACAGAAAAAAATAGACGCAGTCTTAGGACCAAAAAATCGTGGTAGGGAAAAGACAACGTTAATAACAAATGATAACGTTTCCCGGTACATTTCTCCGCAGACCGTGCTCGGTGACATACGTCAGATAGTAAAAAAAAATTACCTCACTTTTTTGTTCTGAACACTGAGTCTATTACCTATATTTGGTCTGAGGGTAAACATTGTGAAGCATGTTATCATGGGATGGGAGCTTGTATTTTCTTTCTTCTTTTTTTCAATGGTAGCAACGCATTGGTGATATTTGGTTTTACTTCTGTCTGGTAACAAAACAATAACTTTTGCCATTTCATTACTCGTCTGTTCGTTTGTCGGCTATTGTAAATAAGGATTCCGATGGATGTTTAACGTCAGGATATAATGCCTTATATTGTAATACGTCAATATAGTACTAACTATGTATCGATATATAGTTTTCTTGTAAAAATTTCGCATTAGCGTGTTAATTTAAACTGTCATTTAAAAATTTTTTTTCGTAATAGGAGATACCTACCGCTGACGAACTAGTTGCAAAATAATAGTAATCTGGATAAAAGTTAAAGTCAGATTTAGTTTAAAATATGAGTAATGATATTAAAACATTAAAATGGTATTGATATACACTTAGGACAATTCGTACTAATTCAAAGTAGGTATGTGATATTGTTACGATACGATATATCGATATAAGACGAAGAGAAAATATCGTGTATCAAGACAAACGATTTTGATACAGATACTACCTATTACCTATATGATATATCGATACAATATACTTTTTTGGACATCCCTAGATAGATTCACATACAAGTTCTCATTATAAGATTTGATGTAATAAGTCATATAAACACCTGTTAAATTATATAATATTATTGTTAAGCATTAAACTTGTAAAGAAGTTATGCAAAATTGCAATCTTCTGAACTTTCTCTGTGCCAAACCTGTTTTTAGAGGTCGTTGTCCAATAGTGGGCTCTTAAATCGGTAGAATTAGCCTTTGGAAGGATCTGTTTTATACATTTGAAGAGGTCTTTGAACTTTTATTTAAAAGTAATAAAATACCAGTAAGTAACTATAATTTTCATAGTGTACTATGGAAAATAAATAAAGTAGAATCTATAATCTATACTATAA
>LGAG01000298.1:9850-24783 GCA_001278395.1 Lerema accius | reverse complement strand
GCAAGGGCGGGTCCACTAGTTTGATTATAAAATATAAGGAACTGGTGTTCACAAATTGACAAAAATAATAGTGCAGATAGGTACTATCGATATTTTAATATCGTTTTAGATATAGGTACGTGGTTTATTATTTAACATTTCATTTATAGGTACATATAACATAATCATTGATGTGTTAAAATAACTAATATGTATACCTAAGTAACCTGAAGGACACAATATCTACCTACTTACCAATTCTTATAGCTCCTACTGATAATAAAACTAAAAGGGTTAGTAACAGGAATGGATATAGGATACATTTAATTCTGAGAAACGGTTCTGATCCCGTTAAATAACAGGTTAAAATTAGTACTGAGACTCGGAAACTACTGGATCGAATTAGATGAAACTTGGCATGTTTTTAGCTTGCTTACAATTTTTTTTTTATTTTGAAAAACGGTTCTATTTCCGCGATATTTTAAACTTACTATGGAAACTCGTAAATAACTTGACCGATTTCCATTAAACTGCGCATATTTGTAGTTTAAATAACCAGGTCTACCCTAGAATACATTTTATCCTGAGAAACAGTTTTATTCCCGTGGGATAACAGGTAAAAAATGTAAGAAAAAGTAAGTAGGTACCTATGCGACTTAGGTAGTTTAACAATGGAATGAGCCTAGCCGTCACAAACGTATTTTGCTCACTAAAAAAACAATAGCAAAAAATTCTACGGACCCTTTTCTTATTAAAACAATTCGCAATGTTATGAAAATCTCACATCCTCCTTATTCAAGCTCAGTGTCGTTTCGAACGCAGCACGATTTGCTTGCGATAGTGTGTTATTCTTAAAAAAAATACGATTTTATAATGTTCTTGTGACAATTACTGTGTAAATTGTATGTTACAAGTGTTATTTAAATAAAGACCCTGTTTATACAAATCTCAAGTGGTTTGAAAAGTGGTTTTTCAAGTATCAAGTGAGTATTTTTTGTTTTATTTTTCCGGTTTTGTTTCTCAATTGCTATCTTGATTCTTTTAATGAGCATGCGTCTTTAAATTAAATTAAACAATGATTATATTATGGTTATAATTTTACACTTTAGTGAATTGTAAAAAGACCTATTAAAGTTGATGACAATGGAACTATTTAAAATAATTTTAGAATTATTGTAACAATTAAAAAAAAATGTCATGATTGACTAATATTTAGCAATTTAATTTTTTTTATACTTATATAAGCAAGGGTCAACGCATCTAATTTGTGATACATGGAATTTAAGTGTAAAATACAAATAAATTATTTATCAATTAATTAACTATTGGTGAAAACTTTGTTCAGACAGGCAGTGTCGTTGCTAGGTAACAAAGGCCTCAGTGCGAAAAAAAACTAGAGCCCCAATAAAATAAATTTAACCATTTTATATCGCAAACTATAATTTCCGCAAACAAAACTTCTCTTCTTAACTGAATTCAATTCACTAAAAGTTTGAAGCCGAAATAACAGAGACATGTAGGGAATTCCCCTGAATATTTTCAAATAACTTGCCATGATTATCTAATATTGGGTAACTGCAACCAGGTTTATTTATATTTCCAAGGTGCGAGAATTTTAGTTCAATATATAGTTTGTTGGTCAGGATTCGAGGGCCCCCGAAGTTAGAAGCCCCCTGACCTTAAGGGCACAAAATAATCTCGGGATTATTATCCTGCGATTTATGTTTTACCTACTCGTTTAAACAAAGTAGGTAAGTGTTGTAGTTAACTCGGTCAATTACATTGCTGATAACCTCCCTTATTCTGCGATAACATTACTTCAAGTTTTAAGTAACAAGATTGAGAAGTTAAGTATTTTTTTAAAACGTAGGTACCTATACTATACTAAGACTATACTAATATATAAAGCTGTAGAGTTTGTTTGAACGCGCTAATCTCAGGAACTACTGGACCGATTTGAAAAATTCTTTTAGTGTAAGATAGTCCATTTATCGAGGAAACCTATAGGCTATATAACATCATGCTATGATGAATAGGAGAGGAGCAGCAAAAAAAAAAATCCAGAAACGAGAAAATTACGCGGGCGGAGCCGCCGGCGACTTCTAGAAAATATAATGAAAAAAATTATTAAGTAGTATGAGTAAAATTAAAAAATGATGATGAATGATTAACAAGATATTTAACGAGAGTAATAGATCTCAAATGAGATGTCAAAGGGTTCGTCAAAACCAGATTTATAAATGTGCAAGATCTAAGTAATACAATTAACAGTGAATATAATGACAGTCCTACATCGTAATAGGAACGTTCTGTCAAAATCTTCAAGACCTAGCATTAGTAGTATATTTTTTTTTACTGTCGACACGTCTGTTTTAGGTAGAGTTGTTAATTTTTTTTGCAAAAATTTAAGTAAAGTCCTGAGAATAATATTAAACAGTATTTTAGATAAAGTATCAGTATTTTATTTAGAATTTAAAGAGTAGGTAATAGTTTGTATCTTGCGTTATGAAAATACAACAATACAAATGTGAATTTGTGTACGTTTGTATGTTCCGTTTTGTCAAAACGGGTAAACCGATTTTGATGAATTTGGTAAGAATGATAGTTTACCCTTTAAACATACCATTTAACTTTTGTTACTATGGATCATACTCGACATAATAACCACAGGGGTCTTCTCCTTCTTAAAAATAGGTTCAAAATTGAACCATACCACTATTAATTTATGGTTTACTTTAGTTTTAACGACTACAATTTGTTTTATTGTCTGTAGACTAAACCGTACGTTAAATGCATTGGTGAAAGTTAAATTATGCAAGGAGCACAGTCGGCTGATAAATTGGTATTGCAACCCACTAACTTATAGGTTTAAGTTTATTTTATTTTTAACTAGACAACACCCGCGGCTTTGCCCACGGAAGAGTAGAATTCATCCCAGGGGAACGTATAAACAGGATAAAATCTATCCTACGTCCTATTCCTGGATTCAAACTATCTATGTGCCAAGTTTCATCTTAATCCGTTCAATGGTTAGAGCGTGAAGGAGGGACAAATATCCTTACGAACTTTCACATTTATAATATTAGTAGGATAATATTAGTAGGATTACTTTTATTCCACTGTTAAGTTTACAAACCCTAGATTAGTTACGATGACCTTACTTGAGAAGGGGTTCCGTGTTCGATTTCCGGTCTGGACATTTATGTTATTTTTGTGACTTAGCCAGAGCTGCCCAAATTGCTGCTCTGGATAGAATTATCGCAAGCCCTGTCTATTTGGGTAACATGTTTTTTTCTGGACATAAAACTTGAATTGGTTAAATAATATTTAGTAAATAAATGAATTAATATTTGATAATAATATGAATTATTCATATTCAATTTATCGATTTATCTGGTTAGGTAATAAAATTAGTAAAACTGACAACGGGATTACACCCAAGTCGGTATAGTAAAAGCTTCTATTATTATTATTTACTATGTTTGTATTTTAATGATTACAAAAGTTAATGTTCTGATAAACGATCTTGGTTTCGGTTCCAAATTCAATCCGGTTTTGAAATGAAGGTAAACTGGTTACAGTTACCCACTTATCTATTATTAAAATATATACAAAAACACAGTTTACGTGTATATATTACTGAACTTCTAAGACCAATAAAAAAAAAAGTGCTAATGTCGAGATACTTCAAGGGACTACTTTTAGGTTCATCTTCCCTACTAGAGTTTTTGGCCAAACAGAACTCTGCAACAGATCAACTGCTTTCGCATTTATATTATAAGTTTCTACAGGTATCTTTCTAATAAAAATATCAAAAATATATAGACTGCTTTAGGAACAAAAAACATAGCCAATAAAACAACGTAAATAACAAATGATAATGTTTCCCGGTGCATTTTTCGTCACCATACTCGGTGAGTTACGACAGATCGTAAAAAAATTACCTCACTTTTTGTTCTCAAGACTGAGTATCTTTATTAATTAGGCACTTGTTTTTACAGCATCATCAAGGCAATGAATAATAAGCCCTGACGAACAGCAACAATGATGAAGGGCGTGGATCAGAACGACAATGCTCCTGAAACAGGATGCTGCGGAGGGCAGCGGTTCTCACCGTTTATGAGACAGGTATTGTATACCTTAGCTCCTTATTGTAAGGTTTTGCATTTTGTTTTCATGGTTTTTACTTGACAATATGTAATTAAGTTACAATAATTAAGTACTCTGTTGGATTTTTGTGACAGTAAGAGGAAGTTCCGGTTTTCTTTTCATAACTTTTATTTCGCGAGTAGAATAATTTCATATTTATGTCTAATAATTTCAATCATATAATTTAAAATATTTAGCGTTTTCGTTAGCTCTCAAAAACTATTCAAATAAATATAAAATTTAAAATGTGATGGCCGGAACTGAACTCGATCACCTGACGTGTTAGTAGCCATGTTGGGCTACACTTGGAAGCGGGCATTCTTTCTGTTGGGGAACAGCCGTAGTGCTAGGTCTATTTTATAAAGACGAGTGAACTATTGTAGCGGCCATTTTTGGTAGTTCGGTAATTATTTAAAATGTGATGTGATGTGATTAGAATAAAAAAATGGTGATGAAATAACTGAGTTTATTTGATACCCCTTACAACATATTGATAGGAAAATCTTCCTAAGACATGGATTCCTGGGTTCCGTAGACTGTTCACCAGGATTCCGCCCAAATTAAGTTCTACGATTGAAACCCAAAAAAGGTCAACTTTGGGTATTGGAGAAATGTAGCAGGGAAAAAGGTACGACGTAAAAAGCTCAGCTTAAGGGGTTCCTTCAAATAAAGGTACTTGGTTAGTGTTTCGTTGCCTTAAAGTTTAGGAAACCCTGTCCTAAGATAGCCAACTAAAGAAATTTTTGGTGCAGAGTCCAAATACCACTTGAACAAATAATTGATGTCTGGCTCATAGTACCACACTTATTATGTCGTGGATGCTACAGACTACGGAAGGGCACACAGCAGAATTTCAAATCTCTGCCTCGTTGGGAAACTAACCCAGGATTATATGGTTATCCAGGGTGGTAACCATTGAATTACACGAGTTGTCAGACCACTATTTCTTCTATTGTTTAGGACGCTTGCCAGGTTAATAATATTACCACCCTTTGGAGAATGTATACAGGAACCACATAAATTGATTGTCCAATCCCTTTATTCTAATTATTCTACTCCTTATTCACCTTCTCGTCTCCCTGGTGACGATGAAATGAGGTGCATTTCAACTTCCTGGTTATTTCTACAAGAATAGTCTATGCTTTATACAAGTCTATTATAATATCTCTCCTCAGTTCCTAGCAGTAAGTGGTGTGGTGATGTACATGACGGGAACTGGCGCCAACATAGCATATCCTGGAGTGCTGCTGCAGCAACTCCGGCAGCCAGGGTCTGCTGTCAAACTCACCCATGAACACGAGTCTTGGATTGGTATGTCAAGTAACCATCATCTTTAAGGGCGTCAAGTATCGCAACGCAATTTGGGGGTTGTAAAATGTTATGATTAGTTACGATTTTATTGGTCGAACAACGCGTTACTTAACGGAATATAATTCTGACTTGGCAAAATGGCAACAGTTTAGATAACAAATGTTTGTTTGTGTTACGTAACGTTTAGGGAGGGGGAGGGGGGGTACAGAAAAATGTTACGTTATCTCCAAAATTTGCATTATGCAATACTTCTTCCTTATTGATTAGTTATTGAAATGCCGTCGCAGGAATAGGTGTCCAATATGATGGCATATGGTATATGAAAATTGAAGATCGGAAGTACCAGATGTGGAAAATTAATGGATCAATCCATTAATTAGAGACAAAATAGAGCGTATAAGAGACAGAACGTCTGCCCGGTCTTTTAGTCCATTTCTTGCAGACAACATAGATGATGCTTTTGGTATCTACTTATTACGTTTGTCGATAATTTCCATAAAAAATAGAATAATAGGTAATAAATATTAACAAATTATAATTAGTTTTAATTTGGTACATTATTCATTCTTAAGTCCAAAACAATCAGTTTGTGAATTTCCTTGAGACACGAAATGAAACCATGACATTTCATCAAGATGACTGTTTGGTATCTTCGAGTTTGCGTCATCATCATTTATTTCATTGTGTAGAAAATCGTGAGTAAACATAATAATTTTCTGTTACAAACAATTTGAACTTTATCAGCAAAGTTGTAGGTACAATTTTTGCATAAAATTACGTAGCTCTTAAATCGAAATGCGTAGCAAAGTTCAAGAATGTCAAATTACGAGTCTTGTTTGTATGATTGTTGCTATGTTAAATTATAGTACTTAGCCCGTTGCGTTGTGTAAGATATTTTTTCCTATGTTGATGAACAAGATTTACTTGTTGTTTAAGGAAAACATGTGGCATATTGCAATTAACGACTCTATGCCTGCAATATAGAACTTAGTTTAGTCCGCAGCCCTTGGTTCAAATTTTACACCATCAAATCGTGTTGCTTTTTTAATTTCATTATCACATGCGTCATTACTTGTGGGCAAACCTGATTAAGTAGGTATTCTCAAAAATCTGTCAATCAGATGATATTCTAATCAGTAAAGAATCGGCGTGAAGGGCCTGAATGATGCAATTCTTGCGACCTTTTCTTGCCACGTGCAAATTGTAGAATGTGCTTACTTCTAACTTCTAAGATAGTCCTGAAGTGAATTGACGTAACACTCTTCAAAGTTGTAAACAGAGTTCTCCATCAGGGCGAGTGTTACATTAGTCACTTCCTTGCTGTTGCCTAGGTCTACAGGGAACGGTTATCACTTAATCAGATGATCCATAAGCTATTTTCATCAGCCCCTAGACCCAAAAATAATCAGAACCTTTGACGCTAAAGTTGACGAAGAACATGTTGTTTTCAGCATCAATCCTCGGCCTAGCCCTGATCTCCGGGATAGTGGTGGCTCCTTTTAGCCTCCAGAAGTTGGGCAGGAAGTGCACCAACCAGCTCAGTACACTACCAGCGCTTGGAGGATGGGCAGTGCTGCTGGTAGCCAAGGGACCAGCTGCTTTGCTGATCAGCAGATTTCTCCAAGTAAGAAATTTTGGATTGATTTTCTAAAGCTATGCTCGGGAACCGAGATTTTTGCTGATATCTCAAGCCGAACTGACCAGTCAAAAATGGCACATCTCCATAAAGATGATTTAATTTTCAAGGTCTTATATTGCTGGATCCAATCTTTTGGAAATCGAGATTTGTCTTATATACACTAAATCACGTTATACATATAGGGGAGACGTTAGAGTAACTATAAATTATAATTACATCTTGTGGTCTTAATCTTTAATGAATAGAGTGATACGTAATATTAAGTTTCACGATCTACTTTATAGAATCTAGATTTATATAATGGAAACGTTATCTATTATAAGATCATATCATCATCATCATGGATATCATGAGTTCACTTGTTTTTATGATATATTGTTTTCCATATTTTCATTGTTATTTAAAACCGTACCTACAATAGGTTTTTACATCAATTGTCTCAATTGAAAGTCATGGAGGACGTTTATAAATCATCAAGCAAATGCATTGCTCATATTGCCCACACGTGTTATGAATTACAATTAAATTATGCAGTGAGTACCATCCACTTGATATCCACAACTGAATTTAGAAAACTTTTATTACACTTCACTTTACTGGCGATATTGATATTATGAGAATCATGTTAGACATTTGTTATTTTAATACCTAGACTAGCTCTGTGGTTGATATTTGACCAAATTTACATCGCCATCTAAACTATATAATATCTAAGTCTAAGATTTCCTTTCCTTTTCATTTCCTTTGCCTATAATAGGAACCTTTATAGTTTCTTCATGCCCTTCAGTTCGTTTGAGCTGATAGACTTTTTCTCTTTTACTTCTTAGGAGTAACAATAAGTCTGCAACAAAAACTAATAGGTAGCATTCCTGTGCATATTTAGACTTGTTAGAATTTGAACTAGTAACTGGGTTCATCAATAATTCGGCTATGAACAAAGCAACTGAAACAATTAAAATCAATTGATGAAACCCGTTATTTACTGATTGTGTCCTTGAGTTACAAATAGGGAGTATAAAGCTCGTTTGAACCATTTAAACTCATTCCATCAGTTAAGCAACACCGACTACATGTATGTGTGTATAAATGTTTGTATGTATGTATGTCCATTTCTTCGAAAGCTCTACAGCCCAAATAGCTTGACAGATATCAACATGTAAGGTATCATTAGGTTCGTCTCCATTGGAATAGTTTTATTACACTCGCAATCCCCCAAAAACAATTTGCAGTCTCGTTTTTTTGCTACTCGTCTTAGTAAATTTGTTAATCATGTCTTATAATATTTTCAGGGCTTCGGAATGGGCCTGCAAGCGGCGGCAGCCCCAGTTTCCATAGCCGAGTACTCCGCACCGAAACATCGAGGAGCATTCCTTGCCACTATTGCCTTCTCTTTCGCTCTCGGCATGCTCGTTGCCCACATCTTCGGCACCATCCTCTACTGGAGACAAGCTGCATTAGCCTGCGGGAGCTGCTACGCCATCTCACTCGTCATGATATCCCTTGCTCCTGAAACCCCACCATACCTCGCTTCAGTCGGTAGATACGACGAGTGCATACGTTCTTTCCGCTGGTTCAGAGGCCATGATGAAGAATCAGAGAAAGAACTCGAGGTACTACTAAATAGCCAAAAGAGAAAGGTCACCTCTCCAAAAGGCTCCAAGCTGAAGCTTCTGGCCCAAATTCTGCGCAAACCAGAGTTCTACAAGCCAACTGTGATAATGATGTTCATGTTTATCCTCTTCCAAATATCAGGTATGACAGTGGTGCCATCGTATACTGTTCCGATGATGGAAGAAGTCACGGGAGGCACGATTGAGGCGTACACAAGCATGTTAATGGTTGATGTCGTGAGGTTTGGCACTGCAGTGTTAGCCTGTATCGTCGTCAACAAACTTAATAGACGAACAGTATTGTTTTTAGGGATTATTATCAGCGTGGCGTCATTACTTCTTGCTGCTTTATTGCTGTATCTAAGAGACCTTGGCTATTTACCGTTGGATTACGCGTGGATACCCGTCATACCAACATTGACTTATATTTTTGGAAAGACCATAGGCATTCTACCGATCCCATGGGCAATAGCTGGTGAGATCTTCCCTCTAGCGTACCGAAGTCTAGGAAGTGGTATTTCTGGAATGTTCCTATCGCTTATGTTCTTTGTCGTGGTGAAGACAGCACCGACTTCCTTCAGGCAAATTGGCGTGAACGGAACATTCTGCGTATATGGTGTATCCATAGCTTTGTGTGGTATATTTCTCTTCTTCCTATTACCGGAGACGAAAGGAAAGACTCTTTATGAAATAGAATGTCATTTTAGAGGGGAAAATTTTGAAAAGGGAACTGATATCTGTGAAAAGGATAATATGTTGGAGCTAAAAAGGGTAGAAGAAGGTTGATGAGAAGACTTGGAACATAAGGAAAGACCCCGCAGCTAAACAGCTGGCCCTGTAGTTAGGAGATTGTTACGAAAGTGAATGTGTTTAAGAAGAATAGGCAAGGACCTAGTAAAATGAATCTTCGGGAATTACTTTTATTTATATTTGCCAACATTTTTGAGACATGTATAATTTCTAACATCAATATAAATAAAAATACCACAGATTTAATATCCTTTTATTTATCTTAACCATTTATTATATCAAAATTAGAGCTTAAGTTTAATATCGTCACTATAATAAATATTAGCCGTTAAAATATTGTTCTATAAAACCTCACTTTTCGTATAAAAATAATATAATATGTTTAGTATAATATATGAGAACTGCACCTGCGCATTTCACTGTTATGTTTGCCATTTAGAGGTTCTGCGCATCTCTTGTCTTCCCGAGTCACGCCACGGAAACTATCCTCGATT
This sequence comes from Lerema accius, assembly GCA_001278395.1. NCBI lineage: Eukaryota > Metazoa > Arthropoda > Insecta > Lepidoptera > Hesperiidae > Lerema > Lerema accius. Next base: position 14,851 of record LGAG01000298.1, on the reverse strand, counting down.
TCTTGAAGCGTCTTATCCTTTGTTTCAGGCAACATAAAATATAGTATCACCAAATTAAATATCACAACACCAGCATACAAAAAGTATGTCCAAGAGAGTCCAATTACATTATTAAGTACTGGGAAGCATTTGACCGCCACGAAGAAATTTAGCGACAACGCCCAAACACTGATACCACCACCCAACCCTCGGTATTCTAATGCAAATATCTCTCCAGATATCGCGAAAGGTATTGAAGATATACCCACGGTTAGTGAAAACATGTAAATAGCTATCAACGTTATGGGTATCCAATGTCTATCGTACGTCAACAACTGATTTTGTTTCGCATAAACGTAAGAGGCTTTTCCTATATATGCTAACACACATATTGCAGCACTAGAGAATAATAAAGTCCGTCGTCGCATAGACTTCATTAGAAATACTGCGACAATGTTGCAAACTAATCTCTCAACATCGAGAGCGACCATCAGAAACTCTGCATTTGCATCTGGTCCGACCACTTGGTGTATGATGTCTATGGCGTAGGAGCTGAGGACGTTGATGCCAGCGAATTGGAACATCGTGTACAAAGAAAACATGATTACAATAGGTTTGTAGAATTCAGGTTTCACTATAGTTTTTCCTAAGTAGCTACACAGGCGATTTGCTCGTGTGCCTAATGAGAGAGTCTTGTCTGTAAAACTGGATTTCCTCGTCATCCTATGAGCTGAAATCATGCTCTCCAATTCGGCTTCTTGAGCGCTGTCACGACCACGCAGCCAGAAAAATATTTCTTGGCCTTTCTCGTACCGGCCTTTAGCGATCAACCACGAAGGCGACTCTGGGTTGAAGATGATTAAGATCAAACTCGTAAAGGTTATAAAGGAGCAGATTAGAGCCGTTTGTTGCCAGCTGAAATATGTTCCTAGGCCATGAGAAAACATTACACCAATTGTCAGAGATAATGATACGCTGGTAAGGAACGCTCCCCGATTCTTTGGGTCTGTCATTTCGCCAATGATTATTGAGCCGAGTGGTCCAAGCATTCCCATGGCAATTCCTTGGAGGAAGCGAGCTGTGATGAGTCCAGCCACACTATTAACCAGGATCAACATAAACCAGCCAATGAGGTTTGGAATGATGGTGAGCAGATGTGACTTCTTTCGACCAAGAGTGTCCATTAACGGCGTGATGATGAAGTTTCCGGTGATGAGCGCGAACCCGATGATTGATGCTGGAAAGAAGAAAGGTAATGTTAATCCATAAATACTAGTGACCAAGTTACTTAGTTCTGCATTCTAGACCCTACTATAGATGCTTAAAAGAAGAACGATTCTACCTTTGCAATTGATAGGAAAGCTAAAGCAACTGCTGGATGACAATGTTAGATTCAGGGACAGTAGGAGATGAATTGCATCACTTGCATCAGACACGTATGAAATCCATGGATGGCCTTTAAGGATCTTATTAAGAACTAGAGGTGACTCACCGATCCATGACTCCTCACTGGGTGTGGCTTTGATATAGGAATCTGGGCGTCGTAGACTAGGTATGAGGACTGCGGAGTAGCCGATCACGCAACCATGGCCCACAATGTTCAATGCCACGCTCGCTGTCAGGAAGCACTGAAAGATAAAAGCATTGAGATCATTTTATTATAGTATACCAATATCTTTGGATACCATCTAACTAAAAACTAAAATCTACAAATTAAATCCAGCAAACTCACTCACGATAATATCATAAATAAACGATTGTAATCTAACACAATAGTTTTATTATTGCCGTAGATTACAGAAACATCTTTTCACGGACCGCCACGTACTTAAAACGATTGATTGAAAAACAATCAGCTAATCAGTGGAGTACCTACTGAGCCAGTTATTGCAATCTTATCACTAGACTTGTGTAGTGACATATTGATCCATTGTTCTGTGTTGAACGAATCACTTGATTAGATTAACGATCTTTGTAGCAATCGCGAGGGTCTTTCCCCATAATGACCACATGTTTTTATGGCGTGAAAACTGTCTTCTTTACTGTCCATGGACATAATGACAAACCTCGAATGGAACTATATAAGGAGAGATTATTAGTCGGTTAGTAGACCCTGTTGGTGATCCTTTATCTATCTTGCTTACTACCAGTTCCGTTTTTAACTTAAAGAGACCATGTTACAAGGTTTCTGGGGATCTTTTCATAAGGTAGGTAGCTTGTTGTTTTTGGGATTTATATAAAAGAAATGTACTGGAGTGAACTCACTACGTGTCCATTTGTTTTTTATAAAGTCAATGAATTAATGTATTGTATTGAGACAATAGGAATCACTATACTATCTGATACGGAGAAACTAATAACAAATTTTGCTGTAATGTTATTTCAATTGTTTAAGTTTAATCCGTCAAGTGAGCTATTAGTTCGTACAACGAATTCAGTAATTTTTAATTTGATTTTGAATTGTAACTATCACTATTTGCTCAAAGCAAGCATTTGTTCAAAAGCGGCATATCTGAATGGGCGAGCATATCAGCTAGTGACGGAATTAAGTGCCAATTATCCGATATTATATACGATATCTGTTATCTAATGAGCTTAACTATATCGGTACTCGCGTCTATTAATGAGGTTATTGAAACAAAGTAATTATTAAATAGATGCGATAGATATTCGTCGGCGTCTTAAAGGGAAAATCAAGGTTGAAAATTCTTATCTTCATCATTGCAATTCATACTGGTCTTAAACGGATTGCTTAAAGCAGAATGTCTGAAGCAACTGCTTCAAGAGGTCTTTTATGACCAGGGTAACTGTCCCACAGCTGGGCTCGGGTCTCCTATCAAAATTTGAGGTACAAGTTATACCCCAACACATTTACCAACTATGCATTGGCAGACTTCACTCATCTTTGAAAACTTTATGGAGAACTCCTAGTTTCCTCTTGTTGTTTTCTACAACGAAGCAATTCATGATGATTTTCTGATACGCACATCAGTTTTCGGAAGTTATTTATTTATATAAACTTTATTGACGACAATAATGTTACCATCAAATGGCGAGGTTAATGATAAAAGAATTCTCTCCCAGCCACAAGGCCAAACTAAGAAAACACGAAGAGCAGTTAGAGGTGCGTGTAAGATTCAAAATCAGGTTTCCCATTAGGGAGAAAATGTTCCTATCAGTAGGCTTCGAATTCTCTGCATGTTTTTACTTTTTTCTGATTTTGCATCCCTAACATAAATCTAAAATCATTGTGCATAGTCAGCCACCAACTACTGCCGCTCATGGACATCGTAACAAACATCGAGTAGACTAAAGGGGAACTGTTAGTTGGTTATTAGGTCCATTTTTTATTTCCATCATACAATTGCATGATTTCACTTATCGAAGGGACTGAAAGATTAACACCACGTCGAGATTCAAATTCCTTCATCTAGACAAGAAAGCCGATTTCCAACTGAGTTACTCTTGTACTGATAACAGATAATCATTGGCCTTATCACAAAAAAACAAGCTGGCCATTTACAAAACCATCAAGATAAGGAGCAAATCTCATCGATATCCAAATTCAGTACTGTCGTCTGCGTCGCAACCTAATCGTTGGTATCAATCATAGTCAGAAACGTGTCGTCAACACGTCGAGGTCAACTTGGTATGGCAACTAGCTACAAAGCGACATAATCACGCTTTGATAACATTCTGTAGATAACTAAATTTACAACTTCTTACCAGATCAGTTCTGAGTTAGCCAATTATCTTTTCTGACAAATGCTACTTATAAAGCTCAAGAACGTAACATGATCCGTCAAAAACAAAAGATTATTTTCTGCATTTTTTAAGGAAGAAGCCTAAATGACGAGGCAAATTAAAATGCAAAGGTTTTGATAATTAACATTAAATTTTCTACGTTTATGCAAGTTTCTGTTGAATGCAAGTGCCAAGTTCAATGTCACTGAAATATGACGTCTGTGAGAGTCAGTATATACCTAATACCTACCTACTACTATCATACAATAAATTTATAAGCTTTTATAGATTTTCGTTTTCACCTGTCCCGGTGTTTGTAATCAAATCTTGCAAGCTAAATTTCGCCCACTTCCCGGTGTCCAATTGAGCTAAAATTTTACACACTGGTCCAGTCCTGATGACAATGCATGTTTATAATAAGCATGATGTGATACTGCTACCAGGTTTGGCTCCAGACGATTAATCTCCTCAATGGTTAACGTTACGGACTTAAAATTTTGCACTTTTAACAATGTGGAATAAATAAAAAGCCATCCATAACTCATGAATTCCATGTTTTTTTGACTAACTTAAGACTTGATATGGTTGAATGCGACTGCCTATAGTAATACTTAGTCACTTACCTAATTTAGTTTTGTAAATAAGTACCTATTATATTTTTGCTTGTTTTTTAATTGGCTAGGCATTCCCCGAACTTTATCCTCACTCCATCCAACTCTATATACCTACATCTAACGACAATTTCCCCACATTTAAAATTCCTTTTTAGTACTAATTACATTACTTTTTATATCCGTATGGACACTCAGTGGATTATACGATCATAAAGAATTCATTGATAAACAGATTACCTGTTAATTAGGGGCTATCATTATCTTGATGTGCCCTACGTCTCTAGACGGATTAATTCAAGATTTAAACACTAAATTATATCGTAAAACAATCGTACGATATAATGGCAAGGCCAGATGCGTTTGCATAACAACGACTTTTATGATTTTGAATTTAAAAAAAAAATCCGGATATTGGTTACTCTGTTTTGCGTCATTACACTAGCCTGGCAATAAGGCAGTAGTTCTGAAAATAAATTGTAAAAAACTACGAAAAAAATCGTTGTGAAGACCTTTGTTAAAAAAAATAAGGGAACACCCTTAAATATTTTTATATAGGAAATAAAGTTCACTTCACTATGTATGTACCTAATTGGTAGTCACAGCTATGAACAATGATTACATCTAACATAGCTCATAACTTCAACTAAAGTAGGTCAAAAAAGCC
>LGAG01000294.1:2732212-2751205 GCA_001278395.1 Lerema accius | reverse complement strand
AAACAAGAGCATAAAGTACTTACGCTACGCTACACAGGGGTCTCAGGCGACGACGCGAATGCTAGCTGAGTAAAACACTTTCTGAAGTTATTTTGAAATGATATTTTATTGATCAGCACTACCCACTTCGGTGCAGAACATTATCACTTACTTTCGGAAAATATGATCTCGAAACTAAAAGAAAGCTAGCATCAATAGACTAGTGGAAGTAAGGGGAAGATATGACGTGCGTTTACGTTGTTAGTTATCTTAAAGATGATGTTAGGATGTATGTAATTGATGTTCGGGAAAGAAATACACGATGAAAAAATCGGTGCACTTTCGACTTCATTATTTAGTTCTAGTTTTAAGTAGATACTTCTCATATCTTGAGAGAAGGTTCAATCGAAGACATGCTACCTGTATTAACAGAAACATGAGTATGGAATGAGTTATTAACATTAAATCTTTTCTAAAACGTCTGTGCGCTATAAGCAACACCTCTTCTCCGGCAGTATGTTACTAGGTCGCTGTAGTGTGTTTGACAAGCCATAATATTTCGCCCACTGGCCCACATACCACGGTAATGCTACTTCGTCCAACTATTATATAGGTTATCTTTTAAATCGCATCGTTCCGCTGATGCAACTGATATTTATCACTGCTTAACTAATTGAAATTGTGCTAGTTAAGCGAGCGGATATTGTTCAGTAATTTATTTGATACATCTACTAACTTACAAATAATTATCTTTAGGAAATTATGTTCATCCAAAAATACTACTACATTGCTACATCGTACTTAGCTAGTAACTGTTGCTTGTATATTATAATGTTTTTCTAATTAAATTGAGCATGACTTTAAATAATATCTGCCTCATCTCCATCTTCCAATAACTTACATTATCATAGGCTATCGTTAACTTGGGAAGTTTCTTTGAATATTTTCAGGGATCGACATAATTTTTTGGAGATTTAGGACGTTTCAACAACGTTTCTCGTCAATGAAAAAGGTATATGAGCCCACTCCGCTTGCCTCTTAGTAAATAAGAAGGGGATTTTCTTACATCTAAGTGAGGGCTCTGGAGCCCTTACAAGTGGGCATGTTAACAACGGCTAAGCTCAGCTTATCGGCAAATATGTGTTGTCACGCTCGTGATTAATATGACGTGAAATATATTATATTATATAGCATTAGGTGGCTTATAATGAAACCGTAAGTACCGTAAGTGACAGAAAATAACAAAAAAGCTAAAAGTACCATCATCCTCTGTTGCCCATGGACATCGTAGTAAACCTCGAGTAGGACTATAGCGGGTAATTAGTTGGTTAGTAGATCCTGTTAGTGTGTGTATGTTAATGGGAATATTAGTGGTTGTTGATTCGTTACTTAAAAGACCGCGGAAAGTAGTACTAACCCCGTAAGGATGGTTGATGACACGTCAACAAAGTAAGTCAGACCGGAGACATAATTTTGGGAATTTTTAATACCAGTAATTCTGTAAGATACGAACGCCATAAAATATTTCATCACAAAATATCATCAACATTATACTTCACCAGATCGCACTCTCAAGAAAACGAGAAGATATAGGACTAAAGTATTACTACAGCAACCCGTAAACTATAACCGACAGTATAAGTCGATATACTACTCGTATATTATCCAATTTTATGACGGTATAGAGTTTAGCGGTTGGTTGTTTACGAAGGGTAGGTTGTTATCTGCAGGCGTATGGTTCAACCTTATTCAATTTTTGCTTACGTTGCTTTGCATACTATATGTTACTCAGAGAAATGTTTTAGAGTATGTAAAGCGTTTAAATATACATTAATCATTTTATATTACTGATAACTAAGATACTTAATATTTTATTGATTACTTTAGGTAGGTAATTAAGTTTGAAATCACGAAAATTTAGGCGTTATTTGGGCATTTTATTATACGTTTATCATTAAAGAATATAATAATACATACTAAACGATAAAGGATGAACTATGTTCCAGTATGCAAAACGTGTCACGCGACTTTATTTAGACTCATCTCTCTGTATATGTCGCAAAGAATTTTCGCATATATGAATAACACACCTTGTTTTCTTTAGGGACAGGCTGAGGTAATAGATGTCGCTTTCCTCACAATTTACCTCTTTCATTATACCTTCTACATTATTCAGGTTTTGATTAATTTGTGTTGTACTTTTTTTTTTCTTTTAGGATATAAAAAGATTTTTGAAATACGGAAAGGTAGGACAGATATCTACTTTTTTCTGTTTAACCAACAGTTTACAAGACTATTGGATGAAAAGTGACGCTTACGGATAATCGTAATACCAAAGGACTATAAAAGGAAATCAAAAGAACCGATTATTATGGTGTTCGCAAAGCGCAGGACGAAACGCGTCGATATGAATGCATTCTCATGTTTTTCAGACAATCAAGTTTTAGTCACTTTTTCCTCCTAAAAACAATACAGAAAAAAACCTAGCCAAAAAGGCATGTTTTATCTCATTTTAATAAGGACTTATAACGCATTTCCATGCACATGATTTGCTACTTCCCCTACACTTTACCATTTTATCAAAGTAACACAAAAATAACCTTAAGCTTATGGAAATATTTTTTACTCCAATCCTAGAAAAAGTATTTGTGACAATGATTCATGGCTCAAAGTTAGTGATTTATTACAAAAGACTTGTTATCTCGTTCGCTCATTGCTTTGTAACTATGGCGAGAACAACTGTTTCCGCCTAAATCAATCATTTGGTGCGATATATTTTCGATCCGTAGTGTATATGATAGAAATATACCAATGCAGGTATTGTTACCATGTCATTGTTGTTACCTTATGAACTTAAAACATAATTGTAATCACGAACCATTTTAGAAGTAGACAGAAAATCTCAATACTTTATTGGCATGACTCTCAAATTACAGCGCAGTATACCATTCAAAAAATTTCATATTTCTTGGGTGATAAACGGTTGCTTGGATTAGTGCTGTCATCTATGTCATCCAAGGAATTAACTGAACATGTTTCATTTTGAATTGAGTATTTTTCTATCTCTGAGCCTATGTATTTTATAGATGTAGTAAAACTTCGCCATTTAATTCAAATGAATAATTCCTCATTGGTGTATAAAATGAAATTTGTATCGTATGTGGCTGCGATAGTGTAATATTTAAAAGTTTAGGTTTTCGGCTTTCTTCTAAAGTTATAAAAAGAACATTAAAAACTAACTGGATTATTACATGAAGCACTCAAGTTCACTCAACTGTAGGTACTTGTAGTTCCAATTGACTTATGGTAGGTAACGTAGGTACTGTATGTTTCCCTGTCCTTCGCTTTAATTCAAGTAAGTAAGGCTAAATCACTAGAAGAGCACAGATGTGTTTTTACCCTTGAGAAATATGTTAGAGCTTTAGTAATCACGTAAGAAATGCCACGTTCATAATCCCAGAGTATATTAAAATATTCCGTAGCAGTCTTCTGTATAGTTTTAAAATTGTATTCATGATTTCATACATTATTTTACTGTATTGACTGTTCGGTAATATGAAATACTGGCCAGTATTAAAAAGAAATTACTGATAGAAAAGAAAAATACAGAGTTGGCGGGAAACAGACGAGGGATTCACGATGTACGCCGGTGTAAAGGAATAATAGTAATGTCGTATTAATAGGAAACTGAGGAAAATACTATGTGTCAGTGGATGTTAATAAGTATACAAGGTAACTGATAAATATACACATTATGATTATAGCTAAGACGGAGTTTAATTACAATATACGCTGATAATACTGTAAAATTGTTAGATTTGTTGGAAATATTAATAAACGACAACGCAAGTTAAACCATTTGAATTATTAAGAAATCAAACTGATCTGATAATGGAGACCGAAAGTGGTCATAGGAAGTTAAGTAAACCAACAACTCCATCGAATTGGACTCGTTTGATTCATTGTGGCAAAGACATTATTTTGTCTAGATGATTTTTAGGGCCTTTTGTGTGTGGCTGTATAATAATATGTGTCCATTATTTATGTGAGTAGTATCACTAAGGCTTTCGATAACGTGTAAGGTAAGGTGGGGTAAGACTAACACACGGGGCAAGACTAACACTGTCTATTATCTCGATATGCACTTGAAGAAACGACATGTGTGTGAACTGAAGACTGGAAGAATTTCGTATTTAAGCTATACGTATTGAGATAATAGACAGTGTTGGTCTTTCCCCGTGTGTTAGTCTTACCCCACCTTAGCTTATATGTATAATAACAAAATTAAATGCACTTTCATATTTTGCGACCGTTAACGTCATAATGCGACACTTTGTCGTAAACTGTCGTACGTAAATAGACATTCACAGTTTGTCACTTCGATTCAATTTAAACTCTGAAACCAGCCAAGTTTATAACTGAATAGCTCGAATAAGCTTGTCACAGTTCCCGATATTGTCTACGCTAGTTGTCAACAACTGAAAGAGAACTGAATACAATGTTAAGCCGAGTTTACAACGTTGGAAGTTAGAAATTAATTAACAGTGATTTATAGTATTCAGAATTATATTGATGGTGCTAAAGATAACCTGTAACGGACGAAGATATTACTGTGGGATTATTTATAATGCCTGGATATTTTAGTAATGATCCTGTCAAATGGGTCAGTAGGTATGTTAATTAAATCTCAACATATTGAGCAAAACAATAAAAAGCAGATTTTATAGAATCCACAAGCAATAAAATGCAGATTTTAGAGAATATACAAGGAAAGTTGGTAAAGTTGGGGTGATCCATGATTTGTTTTTATTAAAACGAAAGGAGGATTCTAAGACTCACTAAACCCATTCTAAGCGGGGGTTCCGACAGCATTTATTATTACTCATACCAATTATACCTAAATAATGCTTTAATGTACCACTCTAATATCATATGCCCTACTATTATAGATACTCAATATTACATTCCTTAAACTGAAACTTCGAACAGAGTTCATGAAATTCAATTCAAATAAATTGTACGGAGAAGAATGACAGGAAGAATTCCATTACGAAGCAATTCAAGACAGTTTAAATTTGAACGTGCACTATGTCCTTTATTTCATTTAGAGGTGCTGTGAACGTTTATATCATTCCATTTGTCCACGTCCGCTTTAACTGGCAATTTACAATTTTGAATTCAACTGCACTTACAATTTTTAATGGGACAAAGAATAAACCAATAAAGCGGAAGGTATCAACTTATATGCTATCTCAAAATCCATAAGACATAGACATGGACAAATCCATAAATCATTACTTATACAACATCGCACTATTCACGATGTTCCAAAACTCACCCTCACTAATTGCACATATTAATTTACACTCATATCACAATTAGTTACAGATAGTTTATACTTTTTAATTTGTTTCTACTTAAAAATAAAAGTTCAACTCTAGGTAGGTACCTACTTATTACGTCATCACTTAACTTATGTAACAGACATAAAATTTTAATATTACCTACCTAATCTCTACATCGTCTTACAATTTGTTAAAGATAGTCTATGCTTTAGATTTTGTTTCTACTTAATAATAATTAGTTTCTACTTAAAAATAAACTCTAGGTAGGTACCTACTTATTACGTCATCACTAATTATTACGTCATCATACAATTTTAATATTTTCTACCTAATCACTACATCTTCCTACAATTGGTTTGTTGTAGTTTACATTTTAGAAATTGTTTCTACTTAGAAATAAAAGTTAAATTCTAGGTGGGTACCCACTTATTACGTCATCACTAATTATTAGGTCATTATACAATTTTAATATTTCCTACCTAATCATTACATCGTTATACAACAAGCCTTCCCGAACTAGTATCTTTCACTTACTGTTCGGAGTATCACATGAAAATTTAATGTAAAATGTAATGTTGAGAAATATTCGCAGTGCTGTAGATTTATGAAACGCCACCAGTAACAGTTTGAACGAGTTGTCCTTCCTGTCGCATCGGCATCTGTCATAAATTATGCTGCAATGTTGAAACTTTTAATGAATAAGTAACTATTTCAATTATACGCGTAAGTACTTCACTGCAGCTGTTGAGGAAATATTTCGGATTTAATATTTAATCGTCAAACAATGAAATTATATAAAAAAGACAAAAATTTGTATGTTATAGGCGCGCTCGGTGTGAAGACACAAAGAGTGCCCAATTGGGTTAATGTTCCTTAAAATTACGACATAAACTAATTATAATTAGCGTAAAGATAATAAGGACGTGTGTAATGTAATGCGGAATACTTCCTTCAGTTTCTTACTAAGGACATAATACATCTATAGTTTAAAATATACTTATTATAAACTGTATTTCCCCATAGGTAGTAATCCTTAGAAAATGTCAGAAGTTTGTGTTAAATTTCCATCCGAGACAGATTTGCATGACACATAAAATTACATAATATTTTCTTGAATTTTTAAGTTAATATTAAATTTACTTCATGATAATCTTAAATGATTAATAAACCTAAAAATAAAATTATTTATAAATATAAAAGTTTAGTAAGTTGCACTACACATTAAAATTAAATTCATAAGACACATTCACAACGCGCCGTCTCCGCATAAATTACACTTGTAAAAATGCAGAGCTACTAGCGCTCTCATTGTTTTCTGCTTGGGAATTTTCTATTTAAATTCCCTTTTTCCCTAACTCTTCCCAGTTTTTCGGTCGCGCTACTTTTAATGCCGCGTCCCTTGACACCGATTCTATTGTCTTTGTATAAGATTAGTTTCGCAGATTCCTTTATTTTTTGTCTCTTTTTTACTGAAACTTCTTGGCTGCTAATAACTTAACTATACACAGCAAAAAATAATGTAGTTTGGAGTACGATTTTTCAAGCTATGTAGTTTGAAATAGGTTTTTTCCATAATGATAAACGAGAGGTATATAAAAAAATTGAAAAGGAAAAAAATGTCATGACATTTTTTTTTTCTTGTTTAGGTCTATTAAAACATAAAGTCTCAACTCCTTAAATAAAAAATGTAATGTATCTATAGGTTATTTATAAAATATTAAAATACAGCAACAGCGTAGCGACGTTATACATGTGCGACATTTAGTCGCACAATTCTCGCACATGGGAAGTTATGAATGAAGCTACGTAATTTCATACAAATTCGCGCCCGCCAACAATACAGTGATATGTTATCAAGCAATAAACTTCACAATTACTGACTCCAAAACTGCAGCCGAAACAATGAAAATATCTCTCGGTTACTAACAAATGTAGTAAAGTAGGTAATTAGCATGTTCTCCCTTACAGTGACACTGAAATGACTGAAATACCCACAATCTAACACGACCTTGCTATGTGGCTTTGTTGTCAAAACCTTGGCCACACGAGTTTTCATTCTGAAGGCTAAAGCATTGCTAATTATTTTGATGAGTAAAAACTTGACCTTATGGGTTTTGAAAACTCTAAATATTACCAAGTATCTATGGTAATTTGAAATTCACTGTAATGGAATTAAGCTTAAACAAACAACATTTTTAGATATTTTTATCCGACTGCTGCAGAATGAGGGTACTGTTTTCCGAGTATGTATGTATGTTTGTCCATTTCTTTCAATACGTAAGGTGTCAATTACATTTTTTTTTAATTTTTTATAGGGTGTTTGTTTTTCTAATACTTACTCCTTAACGAAGAGGTAAAAAATTAAAAATTAATCAATGTAGTAATCAGTTGAAAAAGAATAAAATACTCATTTTACTGGTCTTCAAAAATTTATGGCGTGTTAAAAAAAAACCAACAATACCATTCGTTTTCACAGTCGACGAGGTTACCTAATGTTGCATAGTGATGACCGGAGGGAATAAATTAAATTCCGAGGGCCCTCAGCGCGATGTCAGTGTGTACTCATTCAAATATTCATTCTTTTGTGCGAAATGCTAACCGAAAGCTTAGTATTAAATGCTAGTTCTCACGCTTTAGTTTGCATTAATAAATCTTGTGTTAGAGGAGTAAAATTAAATTTTGTGAGCGTTCGCTCTTTTAGGTCCTAATTTGAAATTGTTTTTTTCTTTGTCTCTTACAAATTATTTTGTTCACATGTCGAATAAAAAACTTGTCACACACAACACAATTGGACCCCATAAATGTGTCGGATAGGTGCAGATGTCGAAATGCTTTAAGAGACTAGCAAATAGAGTTATTGAAACACTGTCATAACAAAGGTTGTAAAAAACTTTTACAATGTTATATAACACATTAATATAATATTTCAGTCCCTGTACGTTTAACAACCGCAAATGAATTGGTTACGCTACAATAAATAGCAATAACGTAGCCACTGCTCTTTTGGGTGTTGTAAACATAATTTTATTTGTTGTTTTATTTGTTATGCAATCAAAATTAATGGAAGACCTTTTTCCATTACTGACGTATTTACAACCCATTGATTGATTAGTATGGTCTTGCAGTAAGGACGATGATCCGTCATTAAGGGTACTAAAGAAGTGGACATATTATATACGAGTAAATACGCTTGAAAAACATGCCTCTCTTTTGACGAACTCGGTTAATAAAACCATCGCAATAGGAGCATTATGTTATTATGAAAGCGCAAGACGGTACAAAAGTTATCATCTAACAACTAATGCAGTATACAAAGTATAAGGATGAGGGACCTTACAACATTTTCCCATAGGAATAGCATAGTGAGCCAAAACTGTATAAAGAAAAGGTTGAGTGACTTCTGTACTCCAACGATCTATTCAGATGATACGGAGCGAGCGTCTTGTCTTCCTTTAGAAAAGGACATGCGAAGTTTTTATTTAGAACGCTTTTCCTTGCCTTTTGAAATTCCAGGACATTGCGATGTTTAAGGATAAATTGAATGCGTTTTAAAGATGCGAACGGTTTCTTTGCAGAGCTATTTAAACTACGTAAGTATAAAAACGTTCTAGAAGAGCTCCTACAGCAGTATTTTTTATTTTGTAATATAGAACATGTTGTTGTGTTTTCGTTTTGCTTGTCTGTACTAATCCACATGCAGTTATATAACGTAAAGTTGTTCCACATAGAAATGCTAGTGCGAAATATTGAGTATTGAAATTGCTAGCGTTTTCTAATAACAAATCTGGTCAGGATTTGAAACTGAAATCTTCTTTAGATAGAAGCAATACTACTAGGTACTTCTAAGCTGGAGAATCTTTATAGAGGTATAACTTCCTATATTGAAGGTGAATGTGAAAGGATTAAAATTATTGATATAATAGTAAACGTTATAATAATTTAAACATACCAATTTTCAGATAGATAGTTGCAGTGGTTTTTGCATCTCCATACTAACTTGTTTTATTTCCCAATTACAATCATGCACATTTTATTTATTCGATAAAATCACAGGAAAAAGCCTTATGACGTGAGAGATGTATTATTGTAGGGTTTAATTAAGATTGATTCAAAAGGTTTTGGTGAAAGAGTAGCAAACATTTGAATGTCTTAACATCCATCCTCACAATCTTTCGCATTTATAAATAGTAGTATAATCATCGAAAGGAACAAATAAACTTTTTATGTCCTGGCTGTAATTACGCAAGAGCAACATGTATCAAAGCCCGATATTTGTGTAAACTGTCGCCGTGATGTTTGCGAACGTTGTGGAGTTACACAGAATACATTTGTTTTTGCTCCATCGCTGTTTGTACAACGCCTTTTACAGTACGATATTTGTATCGGTTTTGTAAGCAGAACTGGTCTTATTTAACCACCAGAATACTTACAAAAAGTTATAATATTTGAACATAGAGTGATTGAAGTCTATTGCAAGTCCATTTTGTGTAAGTTGAGTGCGTTGTATAAATGCTCACCAAACTGAACAACCTTTGCTATGATGTCATTCATACAATACCTTTAATAGTTAACCTGATGCTCCGGAGAAGATAGAGAAACTTCACTTATCGGAACCGATTATAGCTAATTTGAGAATTCGGTCAACTAATATTAGAGCAACTAAAATTGCTTATTTTGTGCCTTATGTCCTTGCCAAGTGGCCAGGATTTTCATACGCAACCATTTTGTTTGAAAATATTGATGCCTAGAAGCCAATCATCGAAGTCGAATAGTTGCATTGAACATGACGCGACGGAGAGACAGAATACATTTGTTTTTATGTAGCCGAACATTGTTTGCATAACGACGTTTGTATAGCGATTTTGGCTCAGTTTCCCGAACATAGCCATCCCTATAAGTGATGTTTTGTTAGATTAAACTTCGTCATCCGACTTTTTACTGTTACCTAGTGAAAAAAGTCAGCTGTTATTAAATTTAGGTGCTTTTAGGCATACCAAAAAGGTGTACTTTTTAACCTGTGGACTATGAATCTAAATACTTTTGGAGCGTAAAACTAGGATACTTAAGATATTACGATGAAAACCTAATTACCATTTTTTTTTATATTCAAATGTTTAATCGCTTTATATCACATAACCCGGAATAGACGTACCTATATATTTAGCTGCAAAAGTTCTTATGAGACAGATTCCTATCGCTAAACTCTCATTGGCAAGTATTCATAGAGTTACGTAGTGTAGCTAGTGATGCAGAAACTATTCCATGTACTCCGTTCTTCGTTTTAAGAACTTTGCTTGTAGGAGTTACTACATACCGAACTTTGGAACTCGCCAATTAGATCCATTTCGTTCCAACTTCCTTAGTTTTATGTAACAAAGTAGTGTGATAGATATAGGAGAATATTGTGCTCGTGTTATTCAGGGTGTTGTATTTTGTCACACTTTAATACATACAAGGTGTAGATATTGTTACTAATCAACTATATATTTCATAAAATATATGAGATATATAAGTTACATGAATACGTCTTAAAATTTGCTACCAAACGGTGGCAATCCAAGGAACCTAATGACAACAAACAGCCGTGTCCATTTCACAGCTAAACCCTTTTTTACGATAACTTTGGCATTACTTTGGTTTATTACTTTATCGTATATTATAATAAACATGACTACCTTTTTATCACTCAAAAATTTTCAAAGCGCGCAGCACATTGGTAAGAATAACTTTTGAGTTGAAAGTCGTCGTAAAATATATTCTACCTCTTCTTTCGTGTTGCATAATTTTCTGCAGTTTATTGTTCTTATTTCCCGTTCTTGTATCCTTGTGAGCACGGAATGAGTTTGGAACGTTAATGTAAGCGTCGTAAAGATAAAGAACTTGGCATTTGTATAGTCTTCACTTTATTATGAAGCGTTTATTGTTGGAAACTTCTACAGAGTCAAATTTCATTATTACGACTTACAGTGGGGAACGTGGTAGCTAATTACAATTATTTGTTATAATTTTCTAGTTACGTAAATTTGTTTTAAGTGTGACTGTTAGAAGTTACAATTTAGGCTCTCTTATCCAACTAGTGAAAAAAGAATTGTTTCTTAAAGTTAGCTGTCCGACCATCCATCTATCATTACGCCAAATTATAAAAAAATCCCGAGTGAATTAAATATATTTATCAATATTTGTAAGGAAATTGCAAAGTTTTCGACTGGCAATGCTGAAAAATATTAAATTCTATTTACGAAACTCTCTTCCCAAAAAATCCATTCACATCACCATCTTGTCAAAGTTGACGTCATCCAGCCACTTGTGGTGTATTCAAATTTATTCAGCGTTCCATTTTTGAATGACGAAGACTTAAATGAAAGCGAAAGTTTCTTTACAAGTGACATTGAAGTATCACATTTTTGATTCCATCAGCGTTTTCATATCCACTGCGAAAAAACTAAGTTAGTATTTTCCATGTTACCAGTATTAAGCTCGAATGCTAGTGTACACTTAACTAAGAGGCGACCAACTGGTAAGTAGACGAACCCAAAAATCCGTGAAGCCCTTTGAGCTATAGAGCGTGCTAAAAAAATGACGTACATATGCTCGAAAAACATCCCTCCTGACGCAGTCGAGTAACATCAAATTAAAAGATTTAAAAAAAAAACAAGCTTTTATTAGTTGTTTAATAAGAAAGAGAACTAAAAAGTTAAAAAGTGCAAAATTTCATGTCCCTACACTATTAACCGTTGAGGAGTTCAATCGTCTGGAGCTAATCCTGGTAGCAGTTTCACATCATGCTTATTATAAGCATTGTCATCAGGATTGGACCAGTGTGTAAAGTTTTTAGCTCAATCGGACACCGGGAAGCAGGAGAAATTTAGCTTACAAGATTTGATTACAAACACCGGGACAGGTGAAAATAAGAGCTTGTAAAACACGGGGACAGATGAAACTAAATAAAAACTTGTAAAAAAGGTCTGATTGACCTTGACATTAAAAACTCACGTTTCATAAAACTCAAAACATAATACGGTTAACGTTATGAAGCTTACCTACTATTTAGAGCTTAGCCCCACAAGAGCAATTAATGAGATCGGAGTAAAATTACCGTACAACCCTGCTGAAGCGGCCTCGCGTGGCTTACATAATGAAGCAGAGTTAAACTCGGCGCGAAACCTGCACCACGGTGTATTTTAGCTCTTCCTCACAAGTTCTTAATTACTTTAGAAACTACATGAATTATTATTTTGTGCTAACGAGTTAATTGTCCGGTGTCAATCTATGTTGGACTTAGAGTGCGCAACGGATGTAGGACGTGTACTTATTGTCTCCAATGTGATGTAATTCTAGGAAGGGGTTGACGATTAGTATATACATATAAATTAAGAGAACGGGCAGACGTTGTTTTGAAACATATTTTATCTCTTGAGCTCTTAGTTTTTCACATCACGTACTCCTTTAAATTTTCGTATACCCTTAGTTTATTCTCATTGTACAACCTTTACTAAGATTTTAAGTATCTCGACATCTGCACCACCTATCAGATATATCTATGGTCCTAAACCTTATAAATTAGTTATTAGTTTATCAGTATCTTATCCTAAGATAATTCCCAATGTCTCTCTCTATAGAGATAGACAATTGCTGTCGTATCATTAATGTTTGAAAGGTACTGTTGCTGTAACTTTACGGATAGTCCTAAAAGTTCGGTAGTTGTAACACAAGTCGTGCTAGTTCAGCATACCACTTTCCTTCACTTTAAAATAAGTGGGAAAGAACCAGGCGACCATAAATAAAAGCGAGATGTTGTAACATTGTCACGTACATTTTAGCATTCGGCCGAAGACGGACTTGGCGTGGACTCAGATTGATGGAACCAATTTGATTCATATCTTACGAGGTCACCATAGTAAATCTTCTATGTGGCCTTATATTATGTACGCAAATATATTACGTACGTGGCCAATACAATATCAATGTTGTAATACATATTATCGTAACAAAGTTAATTTTTACCCGACTATATTAGTAGCACATGACCACAGTAGAGCTCAATGACAACTCATGTTATAATCCGTCAAACAGAAACACACAACACACATACCCTCGAAAAATGTAACTCTGCTTATTCTGGCATATCGGGTAAAAACAGATTGTTTATAAAGAATATACTTACGCGATATCTTTTAAAGTTAGCAAAAGACTTTATAAGAAATCGGAGTCGTTAAAATTACCAAACTAGGTCATTAAAGTCGTTCCATGAACTTACTTCGCGGGCGAAAATATTAAAGAACGAAATCTGCTCTCAACTGCAGCGTTGGCAGTGGGCCAGGGCGTGCGTCGAACGATTATGTCCATTATGAGTCGGTGACTTATGCGCTGTATGTGAAAAGCCATATTCATTGTGACTTGTATGAGCTGTAACAACTTAGGACGCGAGTGTAAAACATGATGCTCTCTGAAGATACTTCTGTTAGTCCTTTATACAACTATTCTAGTGCTTAGTCTACATACTTCCTTAGTACACAAAACGACCATCTGTTTTCAGGCTCACTTCGAAAGCAATGTGAGGAAAAACCTGTACGATTCTGCATTGAGAATCAAATTAGAAAGAGAGAGAGAGAATTGAGAGCCAGCGTGGTGGACTAGCTAGTGGGGTACTGTGAGAGGAGACCCGAGCCCAGCAGTGGCACAGTTATGGGTTGTGATGGTTATGATGATGGTGATGAATTATCTCATTAACCCCTATCATAAACAGAATAAGTTGCCTTTTCCTCAGGATCTAGAAGCCGAGTCTTTTACCTTTGGTTTTTCTCGAGGTTTGTCACGATATAGCCCACAAGCAACAGCTTTTGAATCTGAATCTGTCTATCATTCTAGCTCTCTCTCCAGTTCAACGTGTTAAATATTAAAGCTCTTCGAACTCTACTAAGAAGATTCACTTGAAAAAATGTAAAACGTCGTAACTGTTCATAAATGTATTAACTAACTGGGTCATTCGAGGTTCAAGTTGTTTCATGAAATGAGTTCATGAAGGAAAATATTATTGAAGGAAATCTGCACTCAACTGCAGCGTTGGCCTTTGGCCAAGCAGCTCGCCAGGCGATTATATCCATTATGACTCCGACTTATGTGTTAGTCGTGAATCGTTATTTACGCTATGACCTATTGCTCATGACCTATCTTTGATAGTGACTAGCTTTTGTAAAGCACTATACACATCAACCTTGTTAATTTAATTCATTCTAATCTTTATCTGTATTCTAAGGTTTCTATATTTGTCACTGAATCCCCCCTTTAACCAGCTGATCCGATTTTTATGTTACACGTTGTGGTGGTGTTGTTGTCGAAATACTTCAAGGAACCGACTAAACTATTAGGGTGATTGAAACGCGGTCTTAGCAAAAGTTGCCACATATTATGAGTATTTACATAAGGACATAAAAAGGTCGAGAATACCTGATATTGTAAACAACGGGATCAAAAAAACTCTAAGAAATAAACCGTGTTGCAGAACAATATGTGCATCTTCTGGTTTGAATATACTCGTAACTATAAAAAATAATTAGGTAATATCACAGCTTCAAAGTAAACTTACCTAAAAATACAAAAGTGAAAAATACATCCTTAACTAAGACGAAATCCCGAACTTCCTATTATTTCACCTTTTATCAAGAATATTCCCAATATTTGATAACCGAGAATTTAACAATATTCCTAACTTTACTCGGACTAATAAGTTCGGTCGTATTATTTTATGTTCCTTCTTTACTGCCTGAGCCACGTTGAATTGTCCAATCTATGTTGTCGTTAAACCAAATAGAGTCGTAAGTAACAGCCGTAATCGATATTGCTCTTAGTAACGCTTGGTCTATCGTAAACTTGAAATACTAAATGATTTCTTTGCAATGTGTCATCAAAACTTTATCAGAGAATAGGCTTTGGATTGAAACAAAAGTTTTTACGTGGCAACTTTAGCAATACATTTATTATAGTTCCTTACTAATTTTCATTGATAAAATTAAGTTCCTGTTGAAATATGTAACTGTGTGTGACTGCTTTGTAAGTTTTAGGTCTTGAAATTAAAAAAAGCAATTTTTAAGTTATATAACGTCATTAAAAATGGATTACATTTTTTAATTCATCCATTGTAGACAAAAAAAAGATTGGCAAAAAATCATTCTTACGTAACATCAGGTGTCAATAAATTTATTTTACTGTGCACATTTATATGTTTCACCTTCTTCCACCGACTGAAAACCCACTTCCGAAAATGTTTTACATAAGCAAGTTGAGTAAGAACTAAGTTTCAAAGCCACAAGCTATCTAAGTCTTGACAAAGTTTGTTTCCCCGATATCCTTCGCGCACGGTACTTTGAAATCCAATCAGGTTTACAACCCCACACGCATTGTGTGCCGTTGTGTATTGTTCAAAGTAAGCTTAGTAACATGCAAATTAGTTTCATCAAGGCATGACTAAGACAAACAAAGATTTAATTTTGAGATATTACTATCTTACTTAGGACCGATTTCACTAATTAAATATAAGTGTATGCTTAGGATATAGCTGTTAATTAACCCCAGATAACTGATCTTATCCGAAAAATAAACGAGCTATACGATAACTTTTGTACCATCGATTTTCAAGATAATTTTTAATTGTATAGTTTATAGTTTCGTCATAATCTGTCTTCGTCAGGTAAACATACATATTTAGGACTATATTAATATCTAAATTGAAAGATAGACCAGAACCTATTTTTTAATCTGTTTGTCAGAGTTTAAGTTTATTATTTTGTCAGAATTACTGATTTTTACGAGTAATTGTGATTGCTGTCCATGCAGGGTAAATATTTTTTGTTAGATAATAAAAAAGCTACATAGCCAACTGTGTTCAGTATTCCAGTCACGAATTCATCCTACATTATGTGCGGCTTGTTTATCGTAGTTAACAAACGGAGGATCCCCGTACATGCAAATTAGTTCTCGACATCTGTTACAATTTCATTGTAGAACAATCCTCTTTATGTCCTTTTTCGTTAACTCAAATATCACTTTCTAACCTTTTTTTCAATACTTCGAGTCGTTTTAAATGGAATAGAATATTATTTGTAACGATAAATCTATACGTGAAAGTAAGATACTAAACTGTTTATTTCAAAATTGCTGCTAATTGTACAAAACAATATTCCCAAATGTCAAAATATGCAAATTAATATGAAAATAAAGGGTTTTGTTCAAATATATTTTGATAATTTTATCGCCGTTAGTGTCGGCTAATATTTCATTCGAACGGGCTTTAATTAAAACGGGTTGAGGTGGAATTATTAATCTATATCATATTACGCTTCATATTATTAATTTCACATGAAGGGAAATTATTACAAGTACCTATAATAACAGAATTAAATTATAACTTACTCATCAACGGACTTCATTTTTCCCTATGTATACTTGAAATTGATTGAAATATTGAGGACTTAAAGAAAGGGAAACGTATTTTTTCAACTAGCTCGCCACAGAACAACGAATTACACATACATACAGAATGACTACTGAAATACACGAAAACCTTCCTGATTTTAGGAGTGATAAGTAGTAAGGCAAGTAAATTATTTTACCTATAGCCAGACCAGACCAAAAAATGTATAGACTCAAGTCTACAGAACAAAAAAATTAAGTAAATTTTTTTCTCTTATTTACGATTTGACGTATGTCACAGAGCACGGCCTGCCGAGAAATGTACCGGGAAACGTTATCATTTGATAAATACGTTATGTTTTTTTCTACTACGCTCATTTGTTCCGAAATATTAGTTTATAATTTTTTGGTCTGTGCCTATAGTAAAGATAGATAGTTTTTTTATACCCAAGCCTTTTTGTTAACTATTTTAAAGAAGATAATATAACAGATGTACCTATGGTGCAAACCATACCGTTAATCGGCAATACATCCTTGTTTTAGTTTCCCGATACACTATTACGACTTGTCATAAAACCTTGAGTCGGAAAAGAAGCATTTCCTCGGAAAAAGAATTTTATGGTTTACGATACCGCACCGCACCCTGTATAAAAGAGAATATTTTTACGAGGACACACTATTTTCGTTCGTACATGTACCTTTAGCAACCATGTCGTGATGGCAAGTGGTACTTTCTAGAAATACACTAAAAGAAGCAACTCAACTAAATTTTCATCAATACTCCTGCAAGACATGAATCAAACTACACTTTAACTTATAAATAGATTTATCAATGGCCTGAGTCAAGGTTCTAGAAAAGTCAGTTCTCCCCTTTTAAGTGAGGTCTAGAGCGTATTACTATGCTGTTAGCATTCCATGACGTTGGTTCAAGTGTATTGGAGGTTGGGAACTGACAGGGGTTAGTGGCCTCTTATCTCAAAACATCGTGAGGAAACCTGCACACCTGAGAGTTCTCCATAAAGTTCTCAAAGGCGTGTGTAGGCTGCCAATCCGCACTAGGCCAGCGTAGTAGACTATGGCCTGTACCCCTCACACTGTGAGAGGAGATTCAATCCAGCAGTGGAACAGTTATGGGTTGTGATGATGACGATGATGACTCTCAGTACAGACATTTTTTTATCAAATTAATCACCCTCTGCACCATTTAAGTTTATCTGTACGTTTGCTATCAGAGTCACTAATTTAATCAATTTACCTTTATTGAACTGCATAGTATTTTTTTTATAATACTGGCCTATTTTTATGTTTTATACACTCGTAAATTAATAGCGTTCTAAGTGGCCAACAAAAATTAATTTCCGCTTCTGCGTGAAACATCCACAAATCCCCACACGATAGTTTGCATACACAAACATATCTGTTGCATTCCACTCCGCCAGTGTAGGGAGATACTCGTATCTACACGTGGAACATCGTTCAATTTTTTATGCATTTTCCGCATTCAAACTGCCTAGCACTTGATAGTGAATAGCTACGGCCATTGACAGCCGGTAGTCCGAGTAGCGACGCTAGCTAACCGGATTATTTACAGTTGAAATTCAGTTTGAAATACCTAGCATTTTAAATTTTTAAGTATTAATGCCGATCAGATTTTGAGGAATTTTGTTATAGTATTAAAGTTTAGTATATTCTTTTCCAGATTGGCTGCACTGATTTTCTATAAGGTGATAACTGAGGAGATGCTACAGGGAGTTAGTTTCGAAGTTGCTATCACGAAATTTCGTCAATTTCAGCTTTCATTACGTATAACGAATGATAAACAGCAAGCAACATCACTTCATCTGTGTAGAACTAATTTTCATTTTCTCTTCATTAAAAAGAGAACAAGTTATAATTGACCTGAACCCTCTATGGATTGAGAAAATAAATGCGCCTGACTTATATTGTAGTAGAGTAGGTATACCGCTAGTAGGGCGCACATTTGTGTTTATCTTAATGCATCTTATATTAAAAAAAACATTTATTATGTTGAGTCTTTAAAACCCTAAAGCAGTCATAAAATGTGTTACTGTTCTTGAAAATTTGTAAAAATTTACGCGCGAAGTCATAAAGACTTATTTATACTGTTATCATAAAATGGAATTCAGTCAACAAACTGTTGCACATTGGTATCCTGCTCTGGACCCAATTGGGAAATCTTTGAAAAATAAACTAAAAATAATGGAAGGCTTGAAACAGAAATAGAGAATTTAGAAGCACA
>LGAG01000294.1:2703493-2731417 GCA_001278395.1 Lerema accius | reverse complement strand
TCATTAAAAAGAGAACAAGTTATAATTGACCTGAACCCTATGGATTGAGAAAATAAATGCGCCTGACTTATATTGTAGTAGAGTATACCGCTAGTGGGGCGCACATTTGTGTTTATCTTAATGCATCTTATATTAAAAAAAATATTATGTTGAGTCTTTAAAGCTTCAAAGCAGTCATAAAATGTGTTACTGTTCTTGGAAATTTGTAAAAAATTTACGCGCGAAGTCATAAAGACTCATTTATACTGTTATCATAAAATTGAATTCAGTCAACAAACTGTTGCACATTGGTATCCTGCTCTGGACCCAATTGGGAAATCTTTGAAAAATAAACTGAAAAGAATGGAAGGCTTGAAACAGAAATAGAGAATTTAGAAGCACAATTTTGCCCGATATGTGCTTTTGCTATCGATCTTCTCCAAGAGATCAACCAGTGCTTTTTTTAAAGGTTTTTAAGATAGCAAACGAGCTGACAGTGCCACCAACCCCTGCCGCCCATGGACGTCATAACAAACTTCGAATAGGACTAAGGCGGGACTGTTAGATGTTTAAACGCGTCTGTATCAAAAGTTACCTAATGTGACGAGCATTTATCAAAGGAACAAGAGAATTGAAGGTCTAAAGTACGACATGACAAAAAAAAATAAGGAAAACGAAAATAAAAATGAGTACAAGTACCCTAATAAGGTTTGTTTCCTCTCATTAAACCCTATTACCAAAGCTGATTGTATTTGCGGAACATAATAATTCCAATACAAATTCTGAATATCAGTTTAATGAACGCACGCTACGTTACAAAGGCTTCGCTTGCAAAATTTCACGCATTGTTAATATATAGGACAAGGGATGATATCACCCCTTTCTGGCCACGGTTATTGATTTTCCTTGCTGTCAGATTTTTTTGTGGGATGAGGTTCTTACTGCTATGCTGTGACTTTTTCATATGTTGTTATCAATGTATAAAATAATTTTGTTAGTTTTATTATATTAAATGTCGTATAATATTTAATAATAAAAGTTCATAATCGTAGCTGAAAAAAATAATTTGTGGTCTGTAAACTGAAAGATCTTCATAATATCTATTTATGTATTTGTACAAACCTAATCGTGAATCGCTTTTATTTTTATCATAAAAAACTAAACAGGCACTTAATGGAATATAACATCGGTGTTCAACTACCCATAATGAGTTGGTGAGCAACTAATCCACCGTACCGCGTCCCCTTGTGCAACATACAACTATATATATGTTAATAATAGCGTTAATCTCACGGTTATTAAGCATCAGGAAGTGTGCTGTGCTCAGCAGAGCATTCTGCCCGACACATATGTATAGTAGGACATACTGACTATATTTATAGTATTCATATTATTATTATAGTTGTTAGTTTAAGTATAACTTCGAGTGGAACAAATACTATTTATGATGATCGTTGACCTCGACTACTATTATTTACTAACAGGACTAACCTACACTAGCAGTCCTAATCTCCAAAGTCCCCGTACTAGTATAAACAGCTACTAATGTTCTCATTAACAATTATGACTAACCGGAACTACTAATCGACTGAAAATCTCCTATATTTCTATTCGAGGTTTGTCACTAATGTCCAAAGACGGCAATGAAAAGTGGCACAGCAACCTCGTTTGCTATTTTAAAACTATAAAATAGTAACCACCGTATTATGCCAATGGTATCCAAAGAGTGACCTACATAACAAGAAATATAGCAAGTTTAGGTCACGTTAAATGGGAAAGTTATTTCATCAACCAACGTCATGTTAACAGCATAGGTAATTTAATTAGCACAGGATGTGCGATCGACCGAAGCGCGAGGTAAAAGCGTTCGGTGGAACCTTTCGCCCCGACGCCGCACAATCGGATTACTCCCGCGGATTTGAACCCATGACCTCGATTCCTTTATCGTCAAATAATGCTTCAAACGTTTGATATTTCATTTGTTCAAAAATTGTGTGCAACTTCTGTTTTACTGTTATTGAGAAAGTTATAAAACAGGTTTTAGCGTAAGAATTTGCAATTTTGGTGAAAATCCGTAGCTTTGTTTTGCTAAATCAGAATTAATGTTTTGAGATAATATATTTTTTTGTCTTTTGTCAATTCATTTTATAAAATTCAAAATATGAAAATATCACGATAGGTACCCTTAGGAAGTTTCTGCCATTTAAAAGCAAAAATAATTCTTGAATTTAAGTCTTAAAAAGACCTACGATAATGTCAGTCTAAAAATTTATGTGAAATAAGACGATGTCAGGTTTTTAGTTAGTAGTTTCTAGAAGCGAATCGAAGGCGTGCTACTAACCCATACTTGTACTCACGTAGTGTAGAATTACTTCATCGAGTAACAAATTAACTTTTCACCACTTTCATCCTGTTCGAAACCAAGTTCCGAGACATTTAAATACTCGAGAGACTTTGAATAATTCTACCGTATAACCCTGTAAAACTTTATTATTAGCCAACCTGTAATAGATAATTCTAAAATGTAGACGCTTCTTTCTACATTAATCTATTCAGCCAAATAAATTGCACAGTAATCGAAACTTCGAGATTCATTATCAAATTATGATTCGAATTTAATTCAAGGAAACGTGTTTGAAATTGATAATGGACACAGAAATTATTTGAAAGTGATTGTATTTAATTGTTTTACTTTGAATTAAAACCGAAGTATGAAAATGAACGCAAGAGATATAATAATTTTTATAAAGACGTACTATCGTTTTAATTAAATGATTCGATTAACTACTAATTTTGTGATTTTATTACGCATTCGTAGTAGTTTTATCAATTCCAAAACATGTCTTAACACAAACTGAGATAAAATCTATATTACAGATAGGTATTTACATGCATTCTGTTACTCGTTAAGTGAGCGCTTAAACGGAAAAACAGTCGTTTTAATTTTATGTCATATAAAGCCACTATTCAGCTGAAATGACGGCATATAATAGAGTTTGTATTATTCCATTTTACGAACATTTACCGTGCATTCGTGTAATGGAACATTAACTTTATTGCAATGGCCGTATCTAAATGGTTATTGGTAGGTAGTCATCTACTGACATTTCAAACATTAAAGTGGGTTGAAAATTTGTTTTTAACTGCATTTCGCTGTTAGATGTTTGATCTACGAATTAAATAGATACGGTAATTGAACTACCATTAACTAAATTATGAAGTCTATACTTTCCTATATGTATATGCATTGGTCCGTCCAAATTCAAACCTATTCTTTTTTGAAATATTCAATTCATTGGAGGTTAAAATCACGGCTGAAAATTTGTATGAAAATCCGGTGATTTTCACCAGAAAGGTATTGTTCAAACAATCACTGCCTGCGTCATTTTGTCGTGTCAATATGACGTTGATATTTGTATGAAGGGAGGCTTTATATGCCGTAAATGTCCTAAGTTAGTATGCAAATATACATAATAGTTAAAATGAGATACTAAAGAACGAATAAAATCATATTCAGATTCGCTCTCTTCAAATCTAAAGACATACGATTATAATCTTACATTTTTTGAATATAATTCATTCGCTATAAATAGGCTCTATTACTCAGTTTACACAAATAAATATAAATGAAGTAAGTTTATCAAATATAAAATACAACGAACATATTTTATGAAATTTTACACGAACGTTATCGGAGTAAAATATATGAGATTTTGTACAAGACAAAACAGATGGTTTTAAAACACTGCAATTTTTGTGAATTTTTGCAATGTCGCTATATTTCAATGTCTGATTTATTGGATTTTTACTTATTGGACGGCTTTGGGTTCGATGACCGATTTTATTCAATAACCCTATACTGCTTTCAAATTTTCAAATGAAAACATTTGAATTGTTAATAGAGTTATAACGTTTTTTTTTTTTTTTAGATAGGATTTTCATTCCACACCTTTAATTAATTAATAACCCCTTAAATATCTCACATTTTCTGTAACCTATACCTAATTAAATTAAATTTGCCCAGTGATAAATTCGTGTAAAGTGAAATTCATTGCATTTTCAACGCTAAAACGTTTAACTAGAGCTTAATTTTGCACAATTGCCACTTTCTGAGCTTTATGAGAGTTTTTGTAATAGACTAGCGCTGGGAAGTTTAGAGAGGAAGATATTATTAACACTGAAGAGCTTGAACGGTTTACAAAAAGGATTTTTTTCATAAGTATAACGATGAAAATTCCAATTGCGTACTACTTACAGTGGATACATTTGTTTAAGTAATAGGTACAAATATAAAATACCTGTACCTAATACTGACTAATTATTGTTTATTAACACCCGACGCAAAAAGAGGGTGTTTTAAGTTTGACGTATCTATGGATCTGTCTGTCTTACTGGGGCTCTGCAACGTGTTTTTTAGAATTATTAATACATACTTAGGTTCTTTAAGATTAAGTTTCTCTTATTATCTTTTACTTTTTACAGGGAATTCACGCTTCTTTCACTTTAAATTTTTATTTTTTTTATAGATATTGTGGTTCAATTTCGACCGTCGAGCAGTTCTCCTTTTATAAACTAATAGGTACTTGTTACACTAAAATTCACTAAACTTTTATCTTTCCACGTTAATATTTAATTCCGGCCGACCGCTATTACTTTCTATTCGTCAGGATTGTGGTTATTTATCTTATTACTGAAGACATAGGGGCCATTATTCCTTGTTTATAGTGAGATGGTATTGTGCCGACGTCATTAAAACTTGATAATGGGGGCTCAATCCGCCGCAAGCTGCGTTTTACCGCCTGGTAACCATGTGGTTATTGTCGTTGAAGGACTCTACTGTAGCGGTTTTTTCAGTCAGTTATTGTGTTTAATGTCCATTGCACTTAGTGACACAAAGCTGCACGTAACATGTTAATTCTTATTACCTTAATTTACCTTTTGTATTAAGATTAATATTAATATGTTAAACAAACGTCAAATACCGCACAGACTTCCTCTTTTAGGGTAATATCGAGAGACAAAAGTGTAAAATAAAATATAAATAAGTATCACCGTCTTTAGATTTTAAAACAATTTATCGAAGCGATTAGGAAACTTTAAATGTAGAATCGATTTATTGTATGAATCAGTCTCTTTGGTATACCACAGCAGTTTTGCAGATATCTAATACCACTGTCTTAGTTAAAGCTAGAACGGGCCTTTTAAATTGCGTATACTGTAGTATTTATAATACCAAATGTTTCAAATTATTCTGCCGAGACCTAAAACTAACTGACTCGCCTAAAAACTTAAAAATTCATCATCCATTAGTACAAAAAGCAATCTTTTCATTCATTCACATTATGTCTATAGCCTGAATAATATTTGAGTTAAATAAAATTACTTTCAAGTGACTTCGCGGTTGGAAACTTACAGTTATTTAATCCATTGAAACTAAAGTTTACCTTTCATGAATTAGTGAGTGAGTCTGGTGAGAAACGAAGCCCGTGATCTCATTAGTTCGTTCACTAGAGCTATTAGAGCACTCACCATAAATCACTTTATTAACTTAACTTTACATAAGACAGTAAAATTGAATTTTATTATTTTTTAAACTATTATTTTTAACTGATTAAACATACGATTATCGAACATACTCATTTTTTTGGCATACTCTACAAACTTATTGATAGATTAGGACTAAAGAGGTGTCATTGGATATGTATCCAATGTAGGATTTATGATATATAATAGGTCGTTGTACTTACAGACTTTGAAAGAAGACAGACAACACGAAAATTTCAAATATATTTCCTTTTTAATCTAAATATAAAACCCTAAATGTAGACCTAGTAATTGCAATACCTAGTTAGTTCATGTATTCATTTCTTCATGCCCTACTTTGTTAACACTTAAATGTTCATTATACCAGCACATTTTAAATAAAAAAGCCACCGCTTTATTTCTTTTGTTTCTTTTGTTACGCCCACAATATCCATTTTTCCTTCAGTGAAAATATAAAATCTGGTTCAAACGTATCACATTTCTAAAGGACCTTCACAAATAATTTTGCTCAATTTTCTTTTACTCTTGCTCAGCTAAGTTTTTTATGAAAACGTGCGACAAATTTTCATTAAGCTGTTAATCCGCCGTACTTTTTATTATTTAAATTTCAGATGTGCCTACAGAGATCGTATTAAAATTATACAACATAATTTTATATTTTCGTTGTTAAATATAAAATCACAAATTACTTACATAATTGTGACGTGTATATACGCCTAAATTCAATTAGTAGAAGAGCTCCGGCGGTTTACCGAAGCGAAACGAGGGCGGGTTGCTCGTAAGATATAAAACTAATTCTCTACACGAGTCAAACTAAAGTCCCTGTTGCTACAGAACTCGGCTGTGTGAGTTATGTGAATAGAACTAGTGTCAATATAGTGCACCTAGAAACTAATTTTAACTTGGCTCATTTGTAACGCGTAAAGTTCCCAAGTTGCGAAGGTACGTTATTTTTATTTTGAAAATTTCATTAAAAGTTTTTGAACTCCCATTTGTAAGCCTTGCTTTTATCTCGGATCGTTATTGATTGGCTTACTTGGCGTTGTGTCAAGTTGGATGTGATTTTTTGCCTTTGTTTTGACGTGAAAACGTCTTTAAATTTGCTACCAGACGGGGCCAATTCTAAAAAACTAATAAAAACAAATCAGGGGTAGGTTGGCGTTGTAGTTTTGAATTTATCGACTACATCTAAATTTAAATTATTCTACTCGTTAACTAAAGGATTAAAAATTGCAGTAAAAAATTGCGCGCAGTGGAGGGGGAGGCGCCGGGATTTTGAAGTAATTTTATGACCTAAATGCATAATTATATACAAATATTTTATTTATATAAAATAACCTGTAACATAAACGTATTCACGTACAACGAACAGCCGTGTCCATGAAACACCTATATCCACTTTTTTCAGTCATAGTTTGTAAATATGCAAAATGTGTTAAATTAATCACCAGCGTTCTTACTCTCCGTAATCCTAGGAAGGTTTACGGTGCTTCATAAATCGTAAAAGTAGTTTGTTTTACATAAATCCATTCCATTACTAGCTAACTATCAAATAATTTCAGGCTCATTATAACTATAAGTAAACGTTAGTACATAAAAACGAAATACTATATTGAAGTATACTATTAGACGAGATTTCCCGGTGAATCTTTAAAAATGGCTTGCGACCTACAATCGGTGTCATCTGTTCTTGACAACCTAAGATCTATGGACGTTGAAATAAGGTGTACCGTGATAAATGAGCCGAATTGGAATCGAAGATCCCGCATTTATGGCAAAACGATAAATGGACCCGATAATGTTATTGATTTTTTCCGATTCCTTTCGGATATTATCGTTGAAAACATTATAGGCACTTGTTTATAATAAATATTTTCATCGGATTTTCTTAACTAGTTAAATGGTTTATGAAAATAGTCCGCGCTTATGATGAGATTGGTTGATTATACTTTAAATTTAAGTATTGTATTTAGCAGCATAAAGCAAAAAGATAATTAACTACCATTTTACTCATTTAATTCCCAACCCATCCAACCAAAACAACCAACTCTCCCAGTATGACATGTCCACACAGCTGTTACAGGGAAAGTAGAAATATTTGCTAACAAAAATAACACGAAATGTGCTGAGGGGTTTGTGTTATTGCCACAATGAAAATAATACGTGACTGGCACTTGCTGTTATTATTAAGTAAACAAGAAATGAATTAAAGACCCGTAGCATAATATTATTATTATACTTGTTAGTTACTGAACAATTTTTTAGAAAACAATGATGTTGAAAGTGAGCATCAGTTTTTCTTTACATCATCGTCGACTGTTGTCATACTATGAATAATGGTAATTGGAAGGATTACATAAGGAAAAGTATTAAACTAGCAGCTGTTTTCTTGTCCATTTTATTATGGATTCTTTTGGTTCTTGGACTGTGAAGATAGGTCTGATATATCATAATTATTTAATTGATGGGTAGACTATAGGGTAATTACTCACTTGCAGTTACCTACAACAACAACCAAGAAAGTATATGAATGGTATTTGCGATTTATTGATATCCATTGAAAGACTTACCAGTACAATGTCTTGGCTCGTCAGAAGAATCCCCGCAATCATTGGTGCCATCGCAAAACCGGTTTATAGGAACACATTTCTTGTTCATGCATTGGTATTCGGAAATGCGACACCTAGTATCATTCCCATGAATCACTGGGAGTAGCTCTGGTTCCAGGACTGCCTTGCCAAAGTTTGGACTGTCTTTCTGGTATATATTCTTCGGGTGATCGGTAACGGAGTCGCAATCAGTTAGCTTTATCAGAGCGATGATACAAATTCCTATTCCGAAAGCGTTGCCTCCAAAGCCTGGAACAAGGATAGAAGGTATGTAATTAAAATCTTGTCAAAATAGCCTACTGCTAACATGATAATAGATGTCGCTAGAAAGAAACTTCTGTGGCACCATCAAATAGAATCAATGTATGTACCAATAGAAAAAATAATGCTTCCTATCTCATTTTCTCCTATCTCATTGGCTGTCTCTTTTTACTGTCGTTTCATCGACTTTTCAATCACAATAAGGCTAAAGAAGTTTTCACTTTAAAAATGAACAATTAGTTGAACATTTAGCAGAGGCTGAAATTTTTACTGGAATGGTGGAAGAACTTGAAAAAATAACATAAAGCCCTATAGTAGAAATTAAGGATTAAAACTTTTCTGTGTAATTATCACCTTTTTGCACAATAATGTTTAAACAAAATTATAATATTATGAACAAACTGAACAATGGCCAAATTATTTATCTTAGCTATATCATGATAGTTGATTGGGGGAAGCAAACGTAAGTGCGTAGTTTCAGATCACTATTTGCTTATAATTTAAGGATGTTTACACATCGTATCCTGTTTCAATATTATTGTGTCTTAATTCATGAAGGGAAGAGAGGTAGTGTTTACAAGGTACGTAAGCAATCACTTATAGGTGCTTATGGACTAAATGCAGAGTGTCTATCTTTAGAATCACCAAGAATTTTATTCAGGTCATCAAAACTGTTTGGAATCATTAGACTTATACTTGAGGCAGTATTGACAAAATAGCTAGTTCGATTCGATGGAAATTTCGCGATAATTTTGCGGTAATCTCAGCTCTTATACACGAAACTTTTTATGCCTCGAGTTGAAGTAAAGTGAATGAAGTATTTCTGAGAGAGACTCATCAATCTTGCTTGGACCTGTCTCGATGACGCCTTTTCATGCTGCTTCATGTATTGAAACAATTTTAAATTCTTAGCACGCTTTCAATAGCATTATGACCTACTTAGAGTAGCGCAACTGGATAAAATTTAATTTGAAAATATTTAAAAAAATACGCATGTAATTTGTTTTCCTAATATATTTAAAAGCTCATGTTCATGTGCATTAGAGTCATAAATAATGTATGTGCTTAGAATTTAAAAATGTTTAGGGATCTAATTCAAGGTAAAGCGACAGTTAGGTAGATAATATTATAGACTATATTTCCCATTTCAAGTTCAAACGTTTCTATTTATAATAGTTGAAACATACAAATGAATAATTAAATAGTAACAAGACAAGGCACTCTTCACCTTTATAACCATTTAAGTCACATAAATATATTAGTAATGACACTTTCACGAATACTATTCACGTTTGAATACATTCGCGTTGGAATACCCTTCATCCCATTCAACTCTATTGCTCTGAGATAGTGGTTACGTGTCATATCGTCTATATTTATTCACCCTCGTCAACCTAGTATGATCCGAGGACCGATAAGTCTTTTGATTCCCTGGTGCCTTATGGGAAAAGGTTGGAATAGTTTTAGAGAAAGGTAAGGGTTACCCTGAATATATTTTACATTCTTACTATAAGTGGTTAATATTTATTATTAAGGAGAGATACTAGAACAAGATTGTTGACCTCTACTCGTAGGCCTAGTGCATACTTCACGTCCAATTGTGGATTAGTAAGTAACTGGCCAAAAGATATGAGGTTTTTTTTGCCACCTGAAGGTACCTATAGTCTTTCAATGTCATATAATGTAGTGAACCAAACGGGACTGACAGGTCACGGACCTCGGAAGCACGATAGTCCTCAAAAATTTTTGCTCATACATCCCCTTACTAACAGTGTTCGCAGTTTTTTAATGCTGTCGATCACTTAAGATCAACGCAAGCCTTTACTTAGTCCGAACGAGGTAATTTCAAACAGTCTTATTAATTAGTGTCTTAATATACAGATAGTCTGAATTTAGGCTCGAATTTGTTAAACTTAATTCTAGTTTTATTTAAACAGCAAATCAGAACTTACTTCCTGCTTACTCTGCGTCTTTAGATACTAAATTTGATTAAACCAGAGATAGGGAATCTATTAAAGTTAATCAATGTTTAATCATTTGCTCAATTTGTCTTTGTAATTTTCTACAAACCACAACTTTAGGCATTCTATGTTAAAGCTCCAGCTGACCCAGATGTTTGCTTTGAGGTGGAATGTTTTTCGCTGTAACAAATTTATGAAACTTTCCACGGAATTTTACAAAGGGAAAAGACGCACCCGATCTCTGTTTATAATGCTTTAGAGTTTATAATAACAAACGTTAAATATATTTGTCAAATAAAAAAGAAAATATTCTAGACTCATCTTTTAGATAGTTTTAGGATGTTTATGCTAATTATGCATTTACTGTATACCTAAAAGGTACCAGGTTGATAAGTAACAACTTATATTTGCAGATTGTTTACAAAACGCTCAGGTTAAAGTTTATTCCAAAAAACTGTTAAAATATTAATGATAAAGTAAGAATGTGTTATCTAGAATTAGTTTATCTAATACGACAATACGAGCAATACTTGTAGAAATACCTGTTATTACAAAAACTAGTAAAATAAAAGTTTTATAAAATTGTTTTTACAATATTTTTTTTAATAAATAACGTGGACGGTTATAAAATACATTTTGCAAGGCATTTTTCGTGTTGTGAGGAAGGGTGTGATTGCCAACGACACTTACAAATGAGCCGTCCCTTTCTCCCTGGATAATCTTGCAATACATCTGCGACCCTCTTCAAATAGAACTGTAAGCCTATTTCGCCTCAGTTATGGATATTCGCGGACTTCAATTGTTTTTTAATGTCAAAAGAAGCAGAGTATTAAAATACTATTTTAAAAACACAAAAAATCTCTTAAGGTTTTTTTTTGTTTTAGGAAAATAAGTTTCTATTTACTGACATACCTTACAATACATACGCCGATAAAAATTATACTTATCTTCAATCTTATCTTAGGTAATTATTGGTGAGGTTTATGGCAGCGTTGTTTTGTAAAAAAATCTAGTGTCAATTTATAACATTTAAGAATAAGAATCATTCTGGAATCCCCCTTTAAATTTTAGGGTTCTACAGTAGACTCCAAAACCTTTATACACATATTTGCCTTGTTTATACACATAGTTGCCATGGCTTTTGGTCCTATATAAGCTACAATAATCACTTTAAAAATAAACAAAACAAAACTCGCGTTAGTTCGTAACATGTCTGGAATACTTGGCATTACTAAGCACATGTCCCGGTATTCCATGTCCCAGCTCGTCCCAGTAAATGTCCCAGATGTTTGGTTCTGGAATGTTCACCGCTATAACGGAGCCTCGCTGAGAATGCTTACAAAGGATGCTTTCATTATAAACAACGTTTATTATGCCAAATGAATAAAAACCCCATAATTTATTCACACATTATTAAGGCCTGTAAAACTTCCTTTTCGCGATTTAACTTCATTTGTTTGATCTTTTCTTCCGACGTTTTAAGTAAGTTTGAATAAAAACTAAATTTGAAATTTTTGAGAACCCACGATGGATGAATAAATTTAAATCTAAGAACATTTTGCTGATACATAATCAACTCTTTGCAAAAATTCCCGGGTAAATAGTTTTAACTGGTTTATTGATGAATGGAAAAGTTTATTTCAAAAGGCTACTGTTGCGCCCCCTATCTAATTAGCGCCATGATTCTTTTATCAAGTTATTCGCCAATGGAACGTATCCTTTACCAAATACATCTCTGATTTATTACTTTAAGTGAAATTGTTTCTTTCGATATTCCTGAATACTTAAAAAAAATATTTTCATTGAAATTGACTTTCATAAACTGTCCCAAGGATAAATAAAATTGTCCATATTTCTTACTATATTCGGTCCAAAGATCGTTCTTATCGTGGTATCAGTTGGTATAACACGGCTTCTTATTGAAAAGTTATCAAACGTCTGACAGAAGTGTGGGTTGAATCAGAATCCATCTCTATTCGACCCTTTTCAACGTAACATAACGCGTTATAACCGGCCACGTTAGAATATTAAAGGATCTGACACTATCAGTGTGAGATGACACTTTATTATTAGCTATATTATGATTTATGTTATATTGCCTATGTTGCTTACCTCTATTCTTTATACTTGGATCAAAAATGAACTCTGTTTTAAATAATACACACGTTGATGATACACTTACATATTAAGATCTGCGGTTATTTTAGTGTTACTCAAACTTTATAGTAGATTTTGCGTAAGTACTAAAGAACGTAAAAATAAAATTTAAAATTTAGTAATAATAGTAAGTAGTACCCACTGTATTAGTAACCCTATTATTACCATGCTTACAAAAAATCGTATTCAAACTTTTTGCAGAATAGAATTATAAGGTCTATTAAAGAACCTTGAGCATTTCAGAGTCCATTTACCAAGTGATATTGCAACTTTGATTAAATTACGACCAGACACAAAGGACACGAATGTCATTCAACTAGTGAGAACGTTTTACACAATGGCTTTCATAGCTTTCAGGTTTCATGATGGAGAAATGTAGTTCGGGCCAAAATTGTGTTCGTAAAAGGGTAATTTAATTTCCTCGCTCTAGTACTGAACACATCGAAAACAAACTTTATTTTTAAATTGACTGCAAGTTTAGGTTTTGTTGTCTTTCTTTTACTTATTGCTACATTATTTCTTTTTTATTTAAAATAGAAGACCCACGTGTTATATCTGCAATCTACCTAAAATTCACTAATAAAAATGTTAATGAAATATATATACCTAACTTAATCTTTTCTCAACTTAGTTATTTTAGTTACGTAATAGATATCAGTATCAATAGCTGCAAAGCTATAATTTAGCATCAAATTTGATTAAGTAATCCAGTGACGATAATTAGTCACAGGGAATGTATTCGGTATATCTATACACATAGCTCCATTGATTTGCCATCTAAATCTAAAGGGTCAATACAAGATGACTTACTACAGTATACTATAGAACCTATTAAAGTACGAGTAGATTGTGGTAAGTTTAGTCTGATTAATGACTAAACCGCCGACACTGGAGGCTCATTTACAAAGCCTGATAGCAATTTTGTAAACTGCAAGGTCGGGGTCGTAAGGGTCGCAAATAATTAACTAAGAGGTACAACTGACGATCCAATAGGTACGCTTGGCAGCTGAGATCGAAGGTATTTTA
Organism: Lerema accius; assembly: GCA_001278395.1. Classification (NCBI taxonomy): domain Eukaryota; kingdom Metazoa; phylum Arthropoda; class Insecta; order Lepidoptera; family Hesperiidae; genus Lerema; species Lerema accius. The sequence continues at coordinate 2,717,880 of LGAG01000294.1, read as the reverse complement.
TGAAGCCGTAGACGGTCAGAATTGTTAAATTTTACGAGTTTGACAAACAAGTTTGTTCATAGATCGTGTCAATTTTTGACGTGTTTGTATGAAATGAAGTAATTAAAAATTTTTTGATCCAAAAAAAATAGTTTTTTTTAATTGCTGCAAAATTTTTAGTGATTCCAATATCCGTGAGTACTAATCACTCACTAACAATCCACCATCTCAAATGGCTCCATCTATTGGCAAACCTTTAAATCATTTTTTTTTATTTCTTGATACTAATACCTCTTATTCTTATAGATAAAATATTAACTAAACCATTTAAGTCACTCACATTGAAATTCACCTATAAATCTGCCTTGTAAAATCTGTTCAGTTTACAATAAAGCTTATTGTTGTCCCAGTTATAAGACCATAAAATCCGTCATGCTTTGTATTCAGCAAGAGTACACAATTTCCAGGCGTTGCAGTGTTCAATAAGCGGTAGCCCGATATTTCATACATTTAACAAGAGGAGATCATAACATTCTTAGGTTATGTTCAGTAGTCAAATTTAAAGTTTATTATAATTGAAACATTGTCTGAAAGGAACAGTCATAGCATACCTTATTGTCTTATTAAAGACTTTCATTAGTTACGTTTCTTTGTTGATTTAAATTACCGTTTATATTTATAAAAAAATGTACCCTTAGCTTCGCCACCTTAGGGGAAAATTTCTAAAATAACTTTTTTTTTGTACAATTTTACAATTATTTTATGCAATCACTGCCCAAAATTGTATGCTTCTAAGTTTTCAGGCTGTGCATTTTCGTAATATTGTTGTTTCTGAATATATTGAAAATGTCAAGTTTTACTATAAAAAAAAGTCAAGAATACTTAAAAATTGGTCCAATACACACATCTATGATCATTTACTCCATTAACATTTGGAAAAAAATGTGTAATAGTTGCGGAAAAATCGTCAGAAAATAATCGCTTTAAAACATTACTCGCTCTGCCAGCTTATCACTCTGCATAATACATAGAATTTTTCACCAAAGAGCTCGATCCCTACTGTTGTTGCCGCGTCAAAAGAATTTGGGGCGCATAGTAACTCGTATTCAGTGCGTTCCGTCGCATGAGGTTATGGTTTTGGTGTCACAGAAGCCTTCTACTAATAAGATTTACGGGATCTTCTGACCGGCTTAACTCATAAGTCTAATGAGGTTCGTTTTTCGTTACAGTCAGTTAGTCATTATCATTTTCTTGAAAAGGAAGTTTTAAAATGAAAATAGATCTTAACCACAATGAAAGATCTAAAATGAAATGTCCATGGGTTACTAGTTTTGGGTAAAATTCATGTTAGTGATTATAATATCGTAACTTCTGAGTTACTTACGCGTCATGAGGTCAATGACATTCAAGCATGCAGACAATACTTTACTCATAAAATAGTTGCAAAGAACCGTAAATAGTTCAACAGTGTCGTCAACTCTGACCAGCTTAAACTAATATCCAATTAGGATTAAACCACAGGCAGTGACGAAGCACTTGCACTAGTATTGAATAACTGAACGGCTTAAGACGTACAAGCATTATGTAATAGTCGTAATAGGTAGACCTCAGACGTGGTGAAGTAAATGACAGGTTCTAATTTCTGTAATTACTGACTTTCAAACTCGTATTATCCTTCATCATTTTTCCTTCCAGCAGACATCACATTCTTCTAATAGGTATTTATTAGAATACGTATCATATAAATGGCATAAAGTAGAATTTACTTAGGTATATTAATGTTCTTGATAAATTCTCAAAACTTCTTCTAAGCGATCTAAAAACTGTAAAAGCTTATGTACCTTAAATGCTAATTAAATATCAAGAGATTCTTTCAAGTGCGGTCAAGAAACGGGCTGTCGTCTGGGTCTCTAACCTTTCACCTTGAACCTTTGCAAATTTCAGTAACAATGACGATGTAAGTTCAGCATACGATGTACATATACCTTTTTATACTACAAGTTACGTGCATTATACATGTTGTTAAAATTTAAATTTAACAATACGAGAACACAAGGAAAATTACATCCCAGCCTTAATGTAAACGGCTCCTAATAGAACCCCCTAATTCGGTTGCCCTTCTCATCTTGGGTCATTTAAATTTTCTTCATATATTCGATGTTGCTCCTGTGTTTCAGTTCATCCCCAAAAACAGGCAAATATATTTGGAATTCTAAAATTGCGCAAAAATAAAACTTCCAAAAAGCTATTTTCTTTTCTACTTCATTACGTTGCATGACTACTTTATCATGTCCCTGAAGATATTTTTGCATGAAGAAATTCTACTCGTATATATTATGAGAAAGTGTTTGAACAAAATGATATTCGCTGTCTTTGCTCGAGCAGACTTTCCAGTTTGAGATAAGTTTTATAAAATGTCTGGCTTCAGCTCCAGGTGCTTGAGCTCATTTGTTTTCATATAATGCAAATGAAATAGTCGATCCTTGAAACATAACGACATTTTCAGTGAAGCGGAATAATTTTCATTTATTAAGATACAGCTACATTTAGAAGCTCATGGCCAGTCCGAATAGCACAGATTAGGAGAGACATGGATATGCTGATGCTGGATAGGTGTAAAGGCTGATAGAAGGATGGATGGATGGAATCTTCAGATAAGTGATTGATAGGTTATAGCAACTGGAAGTAAGTGTACTGTGTGATTTAAAATGCTTGCTATGGCAAAAGTGGCCGCATCTTCAATCTAAAAACTTCCAATAAATTCCCATTTGAAAGTAGGTAATCCTGGGTAAGATATTTAAATTCTTCGTGTTCCGTTTTCTCGGTTGTCTAGAAAAGCTTGTTCCATTTTTCTCCAAACCGTTCCAGATTACAAGACTCTAGATCTGATTGACCTACAACTGAAGAATCGCGATCTCGGATATTGGAAGAACATTTATCGCTTTTGAAAGCGATTTCTGGTAGGATATTGCAAAAACTTTAATCATTAATTTAACCCTAAGTTAGTCACTTGTTTCACTACGAATGCAGTTACGACAAACTACAATTTTGGGCATTACTTTCAGTTATATTTATTTTGTTAAGTTTGCAAATTTTTTGACAACAGTAAAACTTGACTTCTGAAAAACAAAATTATGTGTAGATTTTAATTCGCAAAGTATGAAGTATGTTGTTATATGAGCAACGTTCCAAAATACGCGCTAATATATTCTTAACAACTTACCCTTTCAAACACTTATCGTTCCATGAATACGCATACGTTATTAATGTAAATTGTTTGGTTTAATCCGGTTTCACATGACGCGTATAAAATGTTCGCACTCAAGTGTAATTCACCTAAAATTTCCTTGAATGACATGAATTATGAACCGAATTACGCAACGGCACATTCCATATTCATGGAGAATGACGCTGCTCCAACTTAATGTTTTTAAGTGAAACGTGATGAGGAAAGCCTATTGCTATTGTTTTAGTCTTTGGACGAAATTTCAGGGAAATCCTTAAGCAAATAAGTTCAATAATGAGGCTGCTTTCAACTTTGTACGTGATGTAAAATGTTAGCTTTGATGAATATTAAAAAGGTGGTACTACGTCATTGTTGCGGATGTTCTAGTACCTTAAGGTAGGTTTATTGTAGGATGGAGAGGTGTACAAATAAATAGGGTTATTAATTTTGGAGAAGATACTTTACCGCTTCGTAATCAACATCAAAGTCATGCCGTCGAAGTCAAAGTAATTTTTTTTTCATTTATAGTTTATTAATTTAAATACTATTAGACGCATCGCCCAGCTTGAAGCCGATTGGATTTCCGAAGCGTTGATGACGACCAAGTCTATTGTAGATAGACGCTTAATGGCTGCCATTTAACTGAAGCGCTCACAGCTCGGCCGCTTTTGCGTCATGGCGACGATTCTAAGTGATTGACAAAGCTAAGCAACTGCAAGACGGTTCAGGAAGTGAATGGGTGACGGCTAGTGGCTCAACATTTCTCAAACACATTTAAAAGACCTGTAACCTTTACTTGAATTGTACCAAACCGTTTCAAACTAAAACAATTTGAACGAATTCCTGAGCTTATCTTCCTCATATATTACAGCTCTGTTATGCTAAAAAGAACCAATCTCATTTATCTGAGATTTAATCAAGGGATTACCTTCACCTTGCGCGGATCTACCACACATAAAGAAAATCGTCCGAATAATATTAGCCTAATCCAAACAAACGACCAGCCGAGTGATATTAATGGTGCAGAGTTGAATTTTCCTGGTGCCTTGAATCGTTCCATCTCAATGATATTTGTATCAAATACATTTGTCTTCCAAAGTAAATGTTGCATAGGATCTCATGTATGATAAATCTTTCCATTTTTCATGTTTCCGATGAAGAAATAGAAGATTTTGAAGATTGTTAGCATGGCGTTAGCGTGGTGGCCTATGGCCTGAATACCTTATATTTTGAGAGGAGATCCGAGCCTACTAGTAAAACAGTTATGACTTGTAATGAGGTGTAGGTATCAAATAACGGATGCATGTACCTATTTTGGTTTATCTAATTATCTTTAAGAGATCTATGGCTATATACACATGCTGTCCACAGGTCGGCTGGCAGAGAATGCCGCCTAGAATTAAGCCCGCCTTTTTTGAATACTTAATTTTAAGGTATTATGCAATAAAGTTTTTAAATTAAATACTGTTACATAATTAGGAAGCAACGAGGTTACAAAAAAGCAAAACTGAGAATTAAAAAAATAGTAATTATATTACTTGTTTAGGAATGAAAGTCGGTTTTCTTTTACGAGTACGCCTCTGAAGATGTATCTCGTATATTTCTTTGCATTTATCATCCAGGCGCTTTGTGAGGGTTTTTCTTAACATAAGATAGGGGAAGTAATGTATGGTAGCACAATAAAAGTGTTTTATGGCATGAATTATCTGTACTTGCCTCTAAATGACAAAAGAAAGATTAAACTACAAGTAGCCATGAAATTGAAAATAGTAACACTCAAGTTAGATGATCTTACCTTTGTTATCAAATTAGAAAGATATTTTTAAAAACGATAGTATAAATAAATTTTACTTTAGTTTAAGCTATTAAAATAAAGACCAGGTATTTTAGTCGGTTATACATACATTAAAGAGTTATACATAAGTTAAGGAGGACTCATAATAACATAACAGGCACAAAAAATTCAATATGCTGCCTTCGTTCATACAATTTTGTTTCATCACACTTACGCCTTTGACGTATTATTTCTTTTTCTATTTCAATCCTTTTTCCGTTCATTTCCTATAAAGAAATTTCGTTCAGTTCAGTGAATATCTCACTCTCTTTTTTAGGGTTCCATAGAAAAATCGAAACCTTCGAATAACCGGTCTTTACAGTTTCGCCATGTTCGTTCGTCCGTCCGTCCGTCCACAAATGGCTTAGTCTCTGAGGACTAGAAACCCGTTATTTATAAAGGCTTAAGTTTATATTTTCCTTCACGCCAATAATGTGGTAGAAAGAAATAATTTGAAGTACGACACTAACTAGTAACGGGGCCCGTAACGAAACAGCTCGTTTAAAATAAAAACAAAATATTACAATTTTATCAAATGCTCAAATAAGCGAGTTATTCAACAAACTACGGAACCCTACATTGTCATAACAGATTATTTATATGGAATATTTATTGGATTCTAGGTAGGCAAAAGTATTGAGTTTTAGGGAATCTATAAATAATCTCACTGTAGCTGTATTAATACCATCATAAACAATTTCCTACCCTATTTTTTCAATTTAAGCCTTCTTTTGACAATCGAATGACGACAGACCAATATAATCAAACAGGTCACCATTTTTGACATGATTCCTTCTAAGGCACGGATCTGTCCTCATAAGTAGTCAGTTAAGTTGTGGTAATAATATGTGCGCTTCAATAATATTCGAAAATGTAAGTTACTTATAAACCTTGATTTTACTACCCATAGCTTCCATTTATGCATGCTGTGAACATCTAAAACCAATCAAATATCTGTTGATACAGTTCTTTTACAAGATCGAGATTAAAAGTCTGACCCTGACCTGAAACCCTTAAGCCGAGGCCGCAAATGACTTGAAGCGAAATGCATTTTATTAAAGGTTGTAATCAAAACACAGCATTTCCCACTATTGGGTACAAATTTTGCCTTCTAATTGAGGAGATTTGGAGTAAATTCCACCACGCTGCTCATACAAATGTGGTGTTGTTGCTATCCAAAGTGTCGGAATTTTATTGGTTAACGGTGTTGGTTAGCGACATAATACAGTGTTTATAATTGATACTTATTTGTAATCTCTGTTGTTTACTGTTTGTTGACCCAAATAAATGAAAAAAAAAAAAAAAATTATGTCACCCCAATGTCAAGGATGGATGGATGGTTTAAAGACAAAACACATAAAAAGGAAACAAGCTGTCAATCTACAAGCGCTCCGGTAAGTAAATATTTTTATACAAATGAAATACTTTTAACTAATTTTTCGCCAACGAGTAGGACTTTTTAAGAAAAATGTGAAATAATACTTTTAGAACTTGATTAGGGCGCCTTCGATCCCTAATCTCATGGCCACTTACAATCAGAAAGAATTATTTTCAGTTATAATTTCTTTTCATTTCAAACTATTCAATAGAGTATCTAAGAATCTGAGAATGCGGTTAAAAATCTTCGCCAAAGGTCTGCAAAAGCATCGAAACCGTTGGTCAAAGACATCATATGGACATTGAACTTGTCTGGACCATAAAGTTGTCTGTGATGTTATTGCTTTATCGATGCATTTGAGGCCATTGCCGTTTATCGACTTTTCTATGACTTCAGACGCTGTTATAACTTTAGTGACTTTAACTTGTCTTAACCTTAGGTATGACAAGTACATGTACTAATACATTTTGTGATAAACGCTCTATCTATATCTAATAATCTATACTTCTGTATTAATAATATAAAGCTGAAGAGTTTGTTAGTTAGAACGCGCTAATCTCAGGAACAACTGGATTGATTTGAACAATTCTTTTAGTTTTAGATAGTCCATTTATCGAGGAAGGCTATATAATATCACGCTGATATGAATAGAAGAGGAGCGGCAATAAAAAATATCGCAAAAACGGCAAAATTACGCGGGAGGAGCCGCGGGCGATTGCTAGTGGTTAGTTATATTAAATTAATAAATTAATTTGTAAAGATTTTCTATACGTACTATAGTCTCTGGTTTGTCTGATTTGGCGTACGCACTTCTGCGTTTAAAGTCATGTTTACTTCATTTTATTTTAGAACAAGAACGAATACAACATACTAAGTTAGCCATAAAAAGGAAATGTAAATAAGAATCATGATTTCATTCTATAGATTAGAGTGTTCAGTAGACACGTTCTTCAAATTCAAATCAATATTAGTTCATAACCATCAATATTGAAATCTGCTCATCAGAATTCTCTAGTTTTTATTTCGTTTTAATCGTTTCACCGTTTATTCAATAGAATGTTGTTCCAGATACACGATTTTCCTTTTATAAACCGATGATAGAAGCAGTTCTATTCAAAATGAACGTGATAAAATTGAAATTTAGTTTAATCCCCGAGTTTATTTTATTGATTTGCTCGATTTGTGTGCTTCAAGCTTTAAAAATCGTGAAATATTCGTAGTGTTGGGGATATTTAAATTGACATTACCACTTCTAATAATGGGATTGCAAAAATGTTAGAGCATTCACCGTGCCGCTTGAGTTATGAGGAGACAGAAACCCGTGGTTAGTAGTGGTCTATTAATAGGTCGAGGCCACCTAATAACTGTGATTAAATGTGAATTACCTATCTAACTTGCGATTGGTCCAGGTTAGATACCTTGTCGAGGTAAAGATGAAGTTATCTGTATAGAAACTCATAGTGCCGATACTTGTACTACTTAATAAGAACTTGATGCAAGGCTCACTGCTGGTAGATAGATGATAAGTCTACCCTAGTTTTAAGCTAAGTCTAAAATTATTATAAGGTTTGAAAATGTAATAAACCTTACGGATTCTGTTTTTATAAAGCCCCATTTTAAAAAGATTGTTAGGTGTAAGCTTAGGGCAGTTGGGTCCAGATATCCCGTTTGTTTATTGCGCCCTAGGGACAGAAATGTGGCAGTAAATTGAACCGGAAGTGAATTTACGGGTCAATCCCAACTTTGTTAGCTGTTCTAGGAACTTATTACTTTAGTTATTAGCTACCTTATATCTACCTACAGATGTTACAAGTAGGATTGTTTAAAAAGACAGCTGAAGATCGCTTACTTCCAAAGGTTACTCTCAATAATGTGCAGCAGTGCTTCACGTAAAACAATTTCTACTTAGTACCACACTTTGAAGATACCTATCGCAGTTTTGAAGGTTGTTCCCAGATTTTCACGAAAAAAGTGATGAAATTTATATTGAGATCAGTGGCGGAAAACTTGGCGTGGGATTGAAAATGTATTTAAAGTGTATTAAACCATTACGAGCATTCGTTGGTGAAAATTAGGTACGTAGTTTTTGTTATTTACTTATCATAGTAGATAACACTGATCAAGTTAGGTAACAGTTATGTAATAGATAACACTGATCAAGTTAGGTAACAGTAATGTAATAGATAACACTGATTAAGTTAGGTAAGAGTTATCTAATAGATGACACTGATCAAGTTAGGTAAGAGTTATCTAATAGATAACACTGATCAAGTTAGGTAAGAGTTATCTAATAGATGACACTGATCAAGTAAGGTAACAGTTATCTAATAGATGCCAATGATTAAGTTAGGTAACAGTTATCTAATAGATCATAGTCGTTGTTCTAGCAATGTTGTTTATTGTTCCAAAATATTACGTTCGAAAACAATTATTTCTGCTAAATTTCACGAAACTGATTAAATTAATAATATTTTCCTTCTTTAATTCTTTTACTCTACCGGCTACTAGCTTACCTATACATAATATCTACTACGAGTACAAGCGTCAAATGAAGCTAAAAATCTAAAAGACCCTTTAAAACTAATCATGACATTCGTAACAGAGATAAGGTGGTAAGGTACAATATAAACAAAGGCCTACGAGGGAGCAACTACAATTTCTATTGTCTGTGGATCTTTTGTTTAAAACAAAACTTTCCCGTGTTTGCTGTTCCCTGTTCGATGGTATTTGTTTTAACGGGTCCATAGAATTTACTTTGTCTTCTTACTAATTTTGTTTTTCTTTCTGCGTAGCTAACTGGGTTATTGATTGAGATTTTGGCAAACTTATTTATTTTTTTACGTGTGATTTAGGGAGGTCGATAGACGACAATTTATAGTAAGTAGGTAATCTCAATTGCGATTGTTTCTGTCTTTCCGTACATTGATCTTAAAACAAGTTAAAATGTTAAAATATGTATTGCAAAGAGCTATATTTACTCAAATTAATATGTAGGTAACCCTATCGCAAATGTTTTTAGACCAGATGGGAAAGGGATAAGATGATGGGAAAGTAAATAAAAACCCTTTTATCAAGAACTAGTATCGTCTTTATCAATTAGGATTCTATGGTAATTATAGAAACAATCCACAAACGGTTCAGAATCAAGCAAACACGAAGTTTGATTATAGATTCTCATTACATTTTGTCACCAGCTTTCCTTTTCACCGAAACAATTAATACATTTTTCCCTTAAATGTTCTATCGCATCCTATCGGTTTTATTTAGGTAGAATGTAATATATTTTGTTATTCCAACCTTTCTCGGAATGCGAGTGGGATTATTCAAATTTCAGGCTGTTTGGTCGGTAACTGTTTTAATACTGGGTCGTACGTAATTGACCTAGTATACGTAAACGGTGTTTGCATTTCATAAAAATAACTTCTAGTACAGCTTTGAGAGCAACTTTAAAATTAGATTTTCTATTTATACGAATGTTTTTTTTTCTTTCATATTTAATATGCTTTAAACCTTGCAACGCATGAGTTACTAATTTACATGGCAATAGGCAAGTTTCTAATTTTAGTCTAGTAATATAAGTAAATAACTTGCCTACGAAGGTTTGATTAAAGGTGCCCATTGTCTAAAAACAACTCGTGAGCAGAATACCTACACTCTTTAAACCCCGTCGTTTCGATAAGCGTTCAATGGGCAGATTCTATTGCGGTCCTCGATAAATTGAACCTTTGTTTTGTAGCTAAAGGTAGTTTGGAGGTAAAAGCAGATACCTATCTACGGTATTACAGGTATTGACTATCATACTAAAGCACGAATGTATTCAAGGCATAGCATTAGTCGTACATTTGTAAGCACCTACCGCATGCGTAACTTAATTCAACTAAAATAACAAAAATGTTGCAAGAGTTACAGGGTGATAAAATTAAAGCAAGAAATATAAAATATTTCTTACATTTCTTGGAAACATGCAAATATATTTTAAAAAGTCCTTCTTTCTCGGCACTCTTAACCCAATAACCTTCCTGCATTCACATCTCTTACTAAGTGCCCAACTAAGGAAACGCTCCTTAACAAGGATCCTAAGGACTTTCGCTGCACTTAAACCTCTGACTTTCTAAGACTTGAATTATATTACCGATTTTAGATTTATAATGCTTTATATTAATTCTGCGGTAACAGCCTAGCGTATAATGTCGATCGATCGAAGTTATCGTCGAAGTTAAGGACATGCGGGTTGGGTCACAAAATGGATGAGTGACCGATAGTGGTTTAAAAAATTCTTGAACTGAAAATCATGCTTCAGAGAAGCCTTTCCGGTTGTTATCGTTAAATGAAAATCGTTAAGTTATCATGAAGGTGTTCTGAAAGCATAAAACTTACGGCATTTGGGTTGGCCTTTAACCCTTCCACCATCCGATCGTTAAGCTATCAAATCAGGTAAGTAAAAGAACAAAAGCATTTACCACTGTATTGTCTCAAGAGCAGCTTCAGGGTTTTTATAGTTTGACACGATAAAACGAGATTTAATAGTATCATCATAATCTGCTACCTGCCATGGAATACGTTATGACTGTAACGAAGTGTTTAAATCGAATGATTAATTTGATTGTAACAAATCCGTCCATGAGATAAACTGAATTTTATAAAGAGTGTTCATCCAATTCGTATTATCCGTGTAGCAACGTAGCGACCATTAAGGTAAATTGAATTGAATTTGTTTAATAAAATGTGGATCCTGCGCTATGGTGAGCTTTTAAGCAAAAATACTGTTCAGGTCTGGTGATTATATTGGTAGATGATGAAAATTTGTTCAACATAATTCTTGACCTAACATTTACTAACAGCACTAACTTTTACAGTCATTTTACTAACAAATAATCAGGTACGAACTAATATTCTTATTAACACCTAAAACTAACAGGACCGACTAACCACCTACAATAAATGCAGACCTAATCAATTTTTGTCACAGACGTCCATATGCGACAAGAATTAATGGCACTGCAAGCTCTTTTGTTATTCGTTTGATTAAAAAATAAATAAAATAATGTCCCATTTTAAGGTGTGACCAAGTGTAAAGAACACCGTGTCATACAGAAGCATAGCATTCCAATACTGCACATCGTGAATAGAAGGTTTTTCTACAACTTCTCCCTTCCAGGTACTGTGCTCTGTATAAAGACACAATTTCCCACTACAAAGTATAAGATTCCACTATTTTGTAGAAAGGCACAACATCTAGTAGCTTCCGCAGATCAAAAATATGTTCCCAACTATGAAACAGTTTTAAAATTTTGGCCACAGTATTTTACAGCAGGATATGATGCACCATCCTCTGGTTCTGCGACCTTCTAAAATTACAACAATCTAAGGTTTTAATCGATATCAATCATGGGGGAAGTTGTGTAGTATATCGATGTCTTTTTGCTCGGTGAGGATAACGATTGTCACGGATTTCGTAAGAATAGGACTTGTTCATAATGGTTCTAAAGGTGCCGCAATACATACAGGTATACATGGTGATAGATACGGTAGTAACAGGAACTAGAATGACTAAATAATAGTATTAAAAGATAGATATTTCTGTATTGACTTACCTTCCAAACTTTTCATCTTGATTGCGCTCTTCGCTACCACCACAGTCACACGTGTCTCATTTTATTTTATTTAATGTACGTATTTTAACTTCTTTACCTTTGGAATTTACAAATCAGTAGACGCCTTATAATAGTTCACGGTTATTAGATCACGAATCGGTAGCCCGCGTAACATTTTTGCTTTTAACCTCGGAAATAATTCAAGCGCTTTGACATTGACCTTTATCGATAAAGTTGAACACTTTTTCAAACTCTAAAGCTAGCTATCACAATAATTCACGGCAATATTTACAATCAGTTTCAATAGTCCCCACTTTTGCGGCAAATGTCAAGAGAGAGTGCAACTGAAAACAAGGTTGGGGAGCTAGCGCGGGAAAACGTGTCAAGGTTATGCTGCCAGTGCTTTAATGAGAGCTGCACGGACATTGCAATTGAATCTACGTCGCACTCAAATACGTAATACCTACTGTTTTTACTCTTAAATTCCCGCTATCTTTATACAAAAATTAAAAAGAAAAACCCACACATCTTAAAGCTACTGCACAACACACAGGAAGTCAGAACGTCGAGTTGGCCATCAACGCACCGGTAACTTTTTTTATTTTCCGCAGTTCCATTTTCAAACTATTCCCGTTTTTAAAATTTTGACATTTCTCGGGAGGTGCAAACTCGCGCCACGCTACATCCCTCCTCCGGGCCAACTGAGGACTGGAAGCGCCGGTAGAGGCCGCTGGTCACGAAATTGGCGCAATTCTGACGCATGCGCGGGACATTTTGCGATCCCGACGTGACCCGACGCCCCTCGCTGATAGAAAAATCGAGGGCGTAACGTGACGTCAAGCGTTCATACGACGAATACAATATGGGTTAATCGAACTTAACAAAACAAGTAACCGTCTTGGACACCGTGCGTGACTTATTAGGCCCTGTGGATTTGCGGCTTGGAAATCGTTCGGTCGCACCAAACCCAAAAGCAATTATACTGATATTTCAGAGGCAAAATTTATTGCTTTATTCGTTCATCCGCACCATTTGACTGCTACCGTTATTTTTATTAGGAAAAAAGTATGTATCTAGATGTACAGGATCGCGATTCTGGCGCGTTTTGGGAATTTTGATTGTAAAAGTTTAGCCCTGAAAATTAGCGACCCTTGTGCGAATTACAAGGAGGCACATTTTTATAATAACCTTTAGGCGAGTTTCTTATTATGGAAAAACTTTTGATTAAACTGCTATATTTTTTCATTCTTTTAACATTAAATATAGTATGCCCCAGTTGGAAGTTTCAGCAGCAAGTCTGATGTATCAAATCTTTAGAGTAAATAAGCAACAAGGCTATACTTCCGATGCTAAAAAATCATAGATAATATTTAAAAATATTCTTTTATTTATAAAAAAAATCAACTAAGATTTTGGAAACGTTAATTAAAATTTCTCAAACTAAAACATGATTAACCAAATGCGAAGTATAGAAGTACAATCTTCTGACAAGAAAGTCTTCATACTTAACTATGGCAGTATTCGCCAATTTACTATAAGTAAGTAATGCTTAGCCTACAGTATTTATGCACCTTTCATTCAAAGTGGCTCATTAATACAAATCTACGTAGAGTTGTAGTAATCTTCGTGATATTAATTGAATTAATAACGAACAATAACGTATTTTGTGTATCATTGTTATAATTCGATATCATGATAGTCTTTGATAACAATGCCAAAGAATACAGAGAAAATAAAACCAATGGACTAAAAATAGTGTCCTTGATATGCTACGGTGAATTTCAAATGTACTCGCATTAGCCAAGTTATCGGATGCGAGTATTGCAAGTAACGAATTCACAGGCGTTGAAGTTTCGATCAATACAATTACAATTATTAATTCATAATGCTAAAATATAGCTGGGAGTTAGATAGACATTTACCTTACTTACTATTGTACCTACTAGATACTTCTTAATAAAGTCACAAATTATTTATAATCTCGTAATAATCGATATTAGGTAGGTACGTAAGATTATTGTGGAAGGTTAGAAATATAAAGATACTCGTACGTTCGATTTGTATTAACATCACAAACTAAATTGGTATTTCTTACATTACCTAATTGACTAACAAAGATATAATTAATTTTCTTTGTGAACTAGTTTAATTGAGTTGTTATTTGGTTTGCAATTGCAACTTCTTATAGAGAAGCACCTAGAAATTTCTGACACACAATGAATTCGCATGATGATCGGCGCTCGCATTGCATACTCTTTAACATCAGGCACTAAAGTATTATCCCTACTATTATTATAAATGCGAAAGTAACTCTGTCTGTAAGGCCAATAAGGTAATAAGGCCAATAATAATTTTTAAATAAGTTGATAATTATAG